>CAUYPK010113622.1:0-25455 GCA_963574355.1 Loris lydekkerianus | reverse complement strand
AATTTCAGCTCTTTGCCTCTTATCATTATTTTGTATACTGTGGCTCTTTGCCAAGTTTGGATTTTGTTATGCTGCTTCTGAGGAGGGACCTCTGAGGAGCGATCTCCGAGCGCGTAGTCGAACTTGTTCGCCACCCCTGGTATAAACCAAAAACAATTTTAGAAATGGTACAAATATAGGAAAGCCTAATAAAATGTGTACCAAAGGGCCTGATTATTTTGATACTTTTTGGTTTAAGACCGGTAAGAAATCATTCTCACTCCACCCCACGATCTCATCATCACCTTCCTCGGTCATATCCCAGAAGTTCCTCTGCCTAAAAGTCCAGATCCTGGACGGGTTCTCTGCCACACAGTCCTCCCAGAAGACACAGAACCTGTCACCTCACTGCCTGTGACATTTCCACGATCTAAATCGGGCTCAAAACACTAGATGCTTTGCTTTATGACAACGCCATACAAACCTCCTGCCACTCGTTTTCTTTTTCCTGTTTTCGGATGTTCCCATTGAGTCTTCTCCTCAGCATGACTGTTAAAAAAAAAAAAAAAGAAAGAAAGAAAGAAAGAAAACACACGATAGTAAGTAAATATTAACAATGCTAAAGAGTAATCAATTATATTTAATTTTTTCTCTCCCAGATAAAACTGTCTCTCAAGAGTAGTAAAAACAAGTATGCAAGAAAGGAAATATTCAGAACATAAATTTGACTGTTTGCAACACGTCAAATTCCCCTGGTGAGAAGCAGCAGCAATCTCGTGGAAACTTCCCGACATCCTGGCTTTGTAAGCTGGGTGTAGGGGGGTGGAGGGAGAGAGGAGGAAGACAAGGGGGACCCGGACTCTGAGGTCAACCTTCGGAAGCTGGCTAAATCACTCAAAATACCTAGAGAAGCATTTTTTATTTGTTTTATTCTAGGAAATATTGACAAAACCCATAATGTCTAATTTACAAGGTTGATATTCAAATATAATTTAGGTAACATAATCTTCTTAAAAAGACTTGTTGCGCAGGCCGGCCTCAAATCCCTGGGCTTAAATGATCCTCCTGCCTCAACCTCCCCAAGTAGCTGACTACAGGCATGCACCTCCAAGCCTGGCTAAAATCTTCATTCTCTCCACAGAGGTAGCTTCAAAGTGTTTCAGTTCAGCACTGATTCCTAAGAAAGAAGGCAGAAAGCCAGTCCCATAGGTCATCTAGCTGTGCCTCTTTGGTCAAGTCACTCGACCTTTTGGCCTTTATTTCCTGATCTGCAAAACACAGAGTGCTGATCTCAAGGGCTGCTCTGAGGGCACTGCATATAAAGACTTCACATAGTACATGGCACTTAGAAAGCCCTGTAAAATGCACGCTATTGCTGCACGTTCTGCAAAAATCAATTACATAAACTCGTCTGATTCCTGTGTCAAACTTGGTGTTTTATCTAAGGACAATCCCAAAGTTATAATTAAACTATTGGGCCAATAACCAGAAGCATCTATCATTGGATGAGAAGGTATGCAGGAAAACAGACAATTAATCAGGGAAAGAGCCAGATGTGCAAGAGGCATTCATATAGCAGTCTGTTGTTTTGCTTTTTTTTTTCTGTTTCATAGAATAGTTTGATTTTCCTAAAAGTTCACATACTCATGTCAAAATAGAAAGTAATATTATTTAATGTAGAAGATAAGATTAGAATATTCCTTTAAAGAAATACAGAGAACATGAATTATCCATCAAATGTTGCAAGGCTAAAGGCCAACCACAGGGGCTCATGCCTGTAATCCTCACACTCTGGAAGGCCAAGGCAGGTGCATCACCTGAGCTCTGAGACCAGCCTGAGCAAAAGCAAGACCCTGTCTCTACTAAAAACAGAAAAAATAGTCAGGCATTGCCGTGGGCGCCTGGAGTCCCAGCTACTCAGGAGTCTGAGGCAAGAGGATCTCTTGAGCCCAAGAGTTTGAGGTGGTTGTGAGCTATGACATCAGGGCATTCTACCAAGGGTGACAAAGTGAGACTGTCTCAAAAAAAAAAAAAAAAAAATGCAATTAAAGTCTCTTCATGAACTGCTGGCTTCTGGTGTGTTTTTACAGGGTCATGAGGGCTGGGCCTCTGCCATTGACCAGGGATGCTGGACTCAGGCAGGACACCTGAGTGCCTGGGTGAGCTGCCTTCAGCCAGCCCATCTCCCTGGCACTGAATCAGCTCACAAAGCTGCTGGAAAGGTGAGACACTGATACCTGTGACAACCTAGAGAACCATTAAATCTTTGCACTGGCTTCAATATCAGTCACAAAGACAAACTCCCACTCTGCCTATCAACCACCATCAAATGCTTGCAAAAGAGAAGCTCTGACTCCCTAGGAAGGATGACCCACCTTCACTGACACAAGGGCAAAGTCAATATCCCAACTCCTGCTCATCCCACAGACCCAGGACACAGCGAGCAGAGGAGCCAGCTTTGGCATAACCCACGATCTTCCTGCTCCCTGCTGGGCCACACCTGGTGCTCCTTCAAGGAAGGGAAAAGACTTTCCCTTGCCTGACACTGGAAGTCCCAACAGTCTCCATCTCACAGGCACACGGCAGATGAAGTTGGAGCATAACCCCATAAAAATCTGCCCTCAAGAATCCATGAAGAGACCCCTACAAGTGGAACACTGAGCCTCGGTGGCAGGGAGGCTGGCAGTAAAGAACATCGCAGACCCTCAGGAGGTCAGGCCGGGCCCTCAGACACCTAATCTAGAGCCTGGCCCACTGTAGGTGCACGTATGTAAATACAGAATAAACACTTTCTGAGGGAGCTATAAAATGCACAGCATTTGTTTTACTCTATCACGAAAGTTGGGATTTTTTTTTTTTTGAAACAGAGTCTCACTACGTTCTATCCTGGGTAGTGTGCTATGCTGTCATAACTCACAGCAACTTCAAACTCTTGGGCTCAAAGTGCACCTCCTGGCTCAGCCTCCCAAGTAGCTGAGACAACAGGCACCTGCCATAATGCCTGCCTAGGTATCTGTTTTTGGTAGAGACAGGGTTTTGCTCTTGCTCAGGCTGCTCTCGAAGTCCTGACCTCAGGTGATCCACCTGCCTGGGCCTCCCCAAGTACTACGATTCTGTAATCCTAGCCACAGAACCCGGCCTATTACAAAAGACATTTAAAAACTAAAACCACCCATGTCAACCTACACTCTTGACTTTGAAAGTCCATGCCTAGAGTTTCTCACATTCATCTGGGGCCCAGGTAACTCTTTGCTGTCCTGTGTGTGCCTGGCCCTACCCACTAGGTGCCCGAAACACCACTCCCCACAGCTGACTACAGAATGCATCTCCAAGGCCCTGCAGTCCACGCCTGGAATCCCAGCACTTTAGGAGACCAAGGCAGGAGGATCACTGGAGTCCAGGAGTCCATGACCAGCCAGGGCAACACAGCAAAACCCCATCTCTTTAAAAAGGAAAGCATCTCTGGGCAGCGCCTGTGGCTCAAGGAATAGGACACCAGCCCCATATACTGGAGGTGGAGGGTTCAATCCCAGCCCCAGCCAAAAACTGCAACAATAAAAAAAAAGCAAGCATCTCCAGACACTGTCAACTTCCCCCCAATAGAACACAGTCATCCCTAGGTAAGAACACAGAGACCTAAGTGAAGAGGGAGTGATTTAGTAGAGAGAATTTCAGAATCCAACTGCCCAAGTTTTCTGGTTCTCCCACTCACCATCTGCCCTAGGAGAAGCTGTCAGTTCCCTCGTCATTAAGCTGGGGACAATGATGGCACCTGCTTTGGGGGGTTATAGAGGACTGAATGAGTTAACGTGGGAAGAATCAAGGACTGTGTCTTTCCATAGAAAGTATTATTTTAGGCCGAGGTGGGTGGATTGCCTAAAAAGGACTCTGTGAAAAGTGCCCAGGGCTCTCCCTGCACCTACAGGAAGCCCACCTCTTGCAGCTTGTACTCTCAGTCTGTGTCTCACGTGATCATTTACGCAGTCGTGACACAGGAGTTCAAGACCAGCCTAAGCAAAAGCGAGACCCTGTCTCTAAAAATAGACGGGCATTGTGGTAGACACCTATGGCCCCAGCTTCCCAGGAGCCTGAGGCAAGAGAATCACATGAGCCCAAGTTGGAGGTTGCTGTGAGCTATGATGTCACAGCACTCTATTCAGGGTGATAGTTTGAGACTCTGTCTCAAAAAATATATATTATTTTAAATTAATATTTATATATAAAAATTAATTAAAAGTTATTCTTTTTAATTATAACCTTGAGGAGAAAATTATGACACGTCCCCAAAGTGTTGCCTTATTTTCCCTTAAATAGAAGCCCTCTTTTTTTTCTTTTCAATAAGCTTGTCATCTAAAGAGATAATTAACAGTACTCTTACCTTGAACCAAAAGGATCAAAATAAAGTTTACACATTACATCAGTGATTTTCAACTGCTGGGCCATGAGAGGAACTTAGGTCTGCCTCAAAAATTTTTAAAGATCATTAATTAAATAATTTTGGAAAGAAGTTCAAGGCATAGTAAGTATATTCTTTCTTTTGCTTTTTTTTGATCAACATAATTTAAGTGTGCTGCGGAATTGAACTATTCAAGTGTGCCATGAGATAAAAAGAAAAAAAAGAAAGGTTGAAAAATACTGTATTACATCTTCCAAAGTTGTTTTGTTTTAAAGCATAGTTGAAGTTACCAGGGAGCTCTGAAGCCCACTGTGAGAACAGCCAGCTCTGTGGTCAAGGAACCTTCTCCTAACAAGGCAAGGCCGGCCATCCCTCTGGCTTCACAAGAAAAGGAGGACAGGAGAGAATGACCCAGGAAGATCTTGTCTCTCTGACCCCATCTCCCAGGTGGGGTCTGCTCTGGGACTACTGGCACAGTGGGCAGGAGAAAGGCCGCTACTGTGGGTCTGTCCTTAGTGGTGGGACATCCTTGGACCCTCCCACCCATGTCTACCCTCTGAAAAAGATGTGCCTTTGAGGCCTATGAGGTTACCCTGGGGCCCTGAAAAAGATGTGCCTTTGAGGCCTATGAGGTTACCCTGGGGCCGATGGCCCCCACAGAGACAGGGCTTAGGCTCTGAATCCACAAGACTGAACTTGGCCGTGGCCCTGCCTCAGCGCAAGGAAGACCATTGGGGGGGCGAGGGGGGAACAACACCTCAAAGGGAAGTCTCTTGAAAGCCTATTAGCAAAGTTTCCCACACCCCAACAGGATGACAAGTGTGGCTCCCAGAGTTAGGAGGGAAGAGAAGGGCCAGGATGCTGACTGGTCAGGAGACATCAAGGGACCCAGGGTTAGGATTGGTCAGAGCCATCCTTCAGCCCCAAGGGCCAGCAGGGCTGGAGAGGGGTCAGGAAAGACATGCCCTGGATCTGAGTAAATGGTGGGGCCAGAGAGGCCAGTGTGAGACCTGAGACTGGACAACGGCTTTCAGACACCATGTATGCACCAGTCTCCTGGCCATGGCCACCCAGGAGGAAAGCAGATGGGAAAGGCCCAGCAGTGCAAGGCCAGGGCACCTTCAGGCACTGGTGCAGGCCCCAGAGTAGGCCTGGGGGTGATGAGCCAGGCAGGGACATGGGAGGAGCAGAGAGGGAGTGCAGAAAGCCAAGAAGTGGCCGCAGCTGACCTGCACCAGATGAGTTAATTTACTAATTCTACACGGATTTACTGGACAGTTCATGGATGCTACGAGGTGAACAAGCTGCCCTCACATAGTTTACAATCTGGGGAAGATGGAAGAAAGGAGGGAAAATATTGACAAGATTCCTACATCACTAAGTTCCAAGAAGCAGGTAGCAAGTTCCTGCTACCAGGGGTGAGGCACCCACAGCCAGGGGAGGTCTGCTGGGCAGTGACAGCTCAACTCAGCTCAGCTCTGATGGGAAAGAGCCCTTCATGTACAGGTCTCCAGGCAACAGGGACAGCAGGTGGCAGCTCAGGAGCAGGCCTGGACCCTGCAACAGCCTACTGGCTCCCTGCTGCTCCAACTGTCCCTGTGTTTCTGCAGAGCCAGAAATCCTTTCTAAAGACAGAAACCCAATGCTACTCCCTGGCTGGAAACCTTCAGGGGACCCCCTGTGGGCAGGCCCCCGCTCCTCTGAAAGGCACAAAAAGTCTTCCATGAACTGCGTCCTTCCTCCCCTGTGGCCCACATAGACCATAGGTCCCTGGACAGGACAGGCCCAGGGTCTCTCCTGTCACTGTTCCCTCTATGTGGGCTTCCCTCCTGCCTCACCTATCTCTTCTTGTGTTCTAGACACAACTGAGGTTCTTACTCC
The DNA here is from genome assembly GCA_963574355.1 of Loris lydekkerianus. Taxonomy (NCBI): domain Eukaryota; kingdom Metazoa; phylum Chordata; class Mammalia; order Primates; family Lorisidae; genus Loris; species Loris lydekkerianus. Next base: position 19,199 of record CAUYPK010113622.1, on the reverse strand, counting down.
CCCAGGTCACCTCCCAAACACACCCTACCTACCCACACAGACCTCATGCCAGAACATTTTACGAAGTGTTGCTCTTCCCTGTAAGACTGACACTTATTAAGGGTGACCACTGGGTCTTACCTGTCCCTGGATTACCAGTGCCCAGGAAAGAGCCTGACATATCTGAGTGTCTTGAATGAACTCACTTGAACTTTTTCTATTTTTCTTTCTACCTGTCTACCAAAGACAGCAGTGGTTCACGACCACCTCCAACAGATGACAGTCCCATAGGAAGATGTTACAATCTACAGGAAGATGTTACAATCTACCAATAGGGAGGAGCAGAGAGTCCAAATCAATTAAAACAAAATCTCTAAAGTGAGAGCCAGGAAAAACTAGTTTTGAAGTTTTCGGGGTGTTGAAAATCACTGAGGGATGACCAAGTTCCTCAAAGCCAGGGGGATAATCCACCTCACCCGGAAAGCTTAAAAAATACTGATTCCCCTAAGTTGAGAGTTTGCTGAAATATGTTCTCTATGGAGACCCAAAATCTATATTTAAGACACCTCCCAGGTGATCTTAAGGTGCTGATGTAAGGGGCATTGTCACAGCTAAAGAACCACAAGAATAAAAGTTACTGAACAGAGTATCAGAGCCTGTGCTAAGTGCTTAATGCACAGTGACTGAACTAACTCATATAAACCCATTTTATAGATGAGAAAATTGAGATTAAATGTCCTTTCAATGCCCCAAGTTCACACAGTCATGGAGTAAAGCTCTTTCACGTTTCTAAAACTTTCTCAGGAGAAGGCAGGGAAGCTACCTAGGATAGTTGTTTAAAAATGCACACTTCTAGACCCCCAACCCAGATCCTTGAGGAGGGAGCTGGACACCTGCACTTTATTTTCAAAATAATTTCTTTATTTCAGATTAATATGAGGATACAAACGATTAGGTTACAATGTTTGAGCTCGTCAGGTAAGATCCCTGTTGCAGCTGTGCCCTTCTGGCCAGATTAACTAGAAATAGAAAAGTGAGATCACTAATAACCTCCATCCGAATTGAAAAAGGGGAAACAACAGATACCACTGAGATGCAAGAGATCATCTCTGATTACTACAGACAACACTGCAGTTTTTAAATCGTCCTTATCTTTTCTGCGGGAGAAGGGGTTAGACCGGTTTGCCTTCGCTGCACCGCGCAGTGCCGCCTCCTGAACAGCAGAGAGCGCGCCTGGACGCCGCCAGGTGACCCCTGCACCACAAAAGGGGACGGCCCCTGGGGGCAGCGGGAACGACCCTCGAGCCGTCCACCTGCAGCTCTTTATCAATCACGTCCACTTCGCGCCGCTCTCGCCACGCTGCAGCGCGGGCCCGCGCCCCCTCCCCGCGCAGGAGGCGCTCGAGGGCAGCGCAGAGTCCCGGGTGCGTCCCAGGCCCAGCGGCCCCCTTACTTGGCATAGTAAACCCAGCCGTCCTTGGTGGTTCTCTCCTCCCAGCCCGGGGGCAGCTCGTCCTCACTGTCCGTGTCGTCCAGGCCCGCGTAGCGGAGGGCTGCCATGGCAGTCAGGGAAGACGTTCAGCCGCCCGGTCGCCCGCTGCCGGGTCTCCTCTGTCAGGAACGAACTCCAGCTACAACCCCTCAGCGCCGCGCGCTCCGGGGCCCGACCGCTCGCGCCTGCGCACTGCGCCGTCCAGCCGCCTGCGCAGCTGCGATCCGGTCTCCGGTGTTTCGCAGCTACCAGCGTAAAAAGGGCGGGGCCTCGAGGCAAAGGCGGTGTAAGTGCGGAGGAGCTGGCGCCACCTTTCGGGCTGCACGTCAAACCCGGAGAACGCTCTAGGGCCCGGGAGATGGAGCGGGGCTTCGGCCCTCTCTGGACGCGGGGTAGGGGCGTGCGCCTCTCGTCACGGTCCAGGACTCCGCCCGTTGCTGGGCGACCTGCAATCACTTCCGCGTTGTTCTGGCCAATCCGGCAGGGGCTCCAGCAATTGGGTGTCCTGGGAAATGTAGTCCAGGCCCTGCTGGCGCAGAAGGGGACGCTTCCCCTGTCCTGTCAGAGCGCCGGCTGCCACCTCTTCTTGCTTTGGGGGCCTTGTGGAGAGTTAATGTCCCTGATCAAAAAACCTTCCAGAGTTTGCCATCACTCGGGCCGATTCACAAACTTCGTTGTACATGTAAGCACAATGTTCTATAACCTGGAGAACTTAGTTAAAACTGCAAATTCCCATACCTCCTGGGTTCGCAAGCTTGGAAAAGAGTCTTCCGGCCCATGCACGGTTACGATGAATAGCAGCTAATTGTGGAGCACTTAATGGGGGATCTGGCCAGAAACACGCAGACTCTCTCTCACATACCCAACACCTTTGTGATGTGGGCACAACCCAGAAAGGGTTGTCACAGTGAATTAAAGGTGAATTACATGTATATGTAATTCCTTAAGTTTGGTTCTCTGTGAATCAGCCTAATTGAAAACAAACTTCCATATTCATCAAGTAGACTGTTTCAAGTCCCCTTGAAGCACCAGCAAGTATCCTATAAACGTCTTACAGGCAACTTGGCCTTGCCTAAGGAGTTTTCCAGAACATTCCCCGTCTGAAACTCACTCCTCAGCCCCCAGTTACAGGCAAATACACTATTACTTCTCTGGCCTGGATCCCAGACAAGGCAAGCCTCCATCCAAAAACTACGTATTGTCATGGGCAGTGTGTGAGAAGGGGCAGCGTTGCTTTTATCTTCAATTCCTGAAGTTGATTACTGCCTTGGATTCCTGCTCGGCGTGCTCTTTGGGGGAGGAACTTGCTTTTCTGAACCTGACCGATGAAAAGCATCTTTTACTTTTAACAGGGCTACTATCCCATCTCGAAACTAACAGGCCTTTTTTCAAATCTGAATGCATTTAAATCTGCTGCCATTAATCTGCTGCTCCTCTGCTCACCTCAATTTAGCCCCTTCCATCTCACCTAATCTCAATTCCTCCTTTGTTAAGAGTGGGAAATTATGGGCCATGCCTGTGGCTCAGGGGGTAGGGTGCCGGCCCCATATACCGAGGGTGGTGGGTTCGAACCCCACCCTGGCCAAACTGCAACAAAAACTAGCCAGGCATTGTGGCAGGTGCCTGTAGTCCCAACTACTCAGGAGGCTGAGGCAAGAGAATTGCCTATGCCCAGGAGTTGAGAGGTTGCTCTGAGCTGTGACGCCACTGCACTCTACTAAGGGCAAGAAAATGAGACTCTGTCTCTAAAAAAGAACAGTGGGAAATTAGGTCACAAAATCCACAGATTGCGGGGAGGGGAATGAATGTGATCAAACTGATTAGCTTCAGTCTCTCCAATCATTATCTGTGTCTTTGTTCAGTTTCTCAAGGACTACTGGTTCAGTTTCTCAAGGACTACTGATTCAGTTTCTTGAGGACTACTGGGTTGAGTTAGTCTTGGTTTGTCCTGACCACAGTTTCTACAGGCACCTGTTGCCTGGACTTGGCCTTAAGCCATAGGTAATGATTGTATGGCACTCCTCCATCTGAGTAGCAGTCCCCTGGCACAGTTCTAAACTTCTGGGTCAACCCTCTGCTCTTCCTACAACTTTAACAATTCCCTGTTGGGCTTTTCCTGCCGTGGATGCCAGGGTTTCTCAAGCTCAGCATTACTGACATTTGGAACCAGATAATTCTGTGCCGTGGCACTATCCTGAACAGCATAGAATTTTCAGCAGTAGTATTTCTGGGCCTGTACCTACTAGATGCCAATCGTGTTCCCCTCTCCCAGTTGTAAAAACCAAAACTATCTCCAGAGGTTGCCAATTTGGGCCCCAGTTGAAAATCTACACTGACAATAAGTCAGCAAATTACTAGTGCATAGATTGAGTGAGTTTTGAGATTTATTTGAGGCATTGCAGAACCCACTTCTATAGGAGGGGAGTCATGGTGCGGGGGGTCCTGGGACCCTGCTACCTGCAGCACAGACCCCATTGCTGAGTTCTGTAGCACTAGCTGTGCGACAGTCTCTGAAATTCCTAACCCATCTCTAAGTCAGAGACAAGGGCTGCAGAAATCTGGCTGGGTGATCTCATTTTCTTTCCTCCCTTCCTATATTTTACTTACTGGGCTCTGTCAGGTTAAAGAAGTAAGACATATAGGAATTTGGGGACCTTTAAAGGTTAACATACCAGATTTTAAGGTTTGTAGTCTTTGGCCTCACATACTATTTTAGTCAAGTTCATTTGAATACAAGAAGTAGAGAGTCATTTAAGAACAAAAATTTATGGTCAGAGGGCACATGTCTGGAACTAGAATATTACTAACAATAACATATGAGGGGGCAGCGCCTGTGGCTCAAAGGGGTAAGGGGCCGGCCCCATATGCCTGGGTGGTGGGTTCAAACCTAGCCCCGGCCAAAAACTGCAAAAAAAAAAAAAAAAAAAAAAAAAAGAAAGAAAGAAATAAAGAGGCAGATTTTTTTTATTCTTATGGTTTTATTGTCTCTTTCCCTCCAGCCTCCCCCTCCACCCAGGCTACAATTTCTACTCTCTACTCGCTGTCTTTCTTTATTTACTCATAATTTCCAACTCCCTAGACTTTAACATAGAGTTCACTCTTATAAGGATCTATCAGTAAGCAAACCCCGTCAAACTTGGTTAATAAAAGGACAATTTTAAGAAGCCTTAAGTTTGTAAGTGAGCCAAGAGCCTCAGAATGTAACCCACTGGAAGCCTCAAGAACGTTTTGCTTTTATAAAGACAACTGAATCACATTAATTATTAAAAGGGAGAGTAAAGCAAGAAAAAGAAGGTGTAGTTACACAGCTGCACACTAGATGGCTCTCTCTGCCCACTGTTTTAAAGGCTAACGCCCAATTCCCAGCAATGACTTCACTAAATTTGAACTTTCTTTCCTTTTTGATTGATTGCTTCTATAATTACTGACAATTTAGGACCCTAAGATTGTTCACGTTTGGTCAAACACAATTTGGCTCGAAAGAAATGTATACAGTAGGCACCAGGTTGCAGAACCGCATTTCTGTAGTTCATTAGCATTGCCATGAAGATGGTCATTTCCCTGCCCTACCACCCTCATGCACACAAACACCCCCAACGACTCTGCAAACCCAATTTCACTTAAATCACCATTCTTTGGGAAATAAAGCCTGATGTTTTGATGCCAAATGAAATATACTAATGAGATCTGCAAACCTTTCTGGCTTTTCTAATGTTTCTCATGGGGTGGTAACCAATTATGAAGGATACTGAACAGAATTCTTAGGTGAAGCTCTCCAAGTCAAGATGCCCTTATTTATGAAGAAGTGGTTGTATGTCACTTATTAATTCAAACACATGATGAGTGAAAAAATATATACTATGTCTCTGGAACAACAACAACAACAATAAAACCCCAGAAGGACAGTCTCTTATATCTAGAAATCACTGTTGATTAGGATAAGATCAACAGTCACCCAAAGAACTATGGCTTTTAGGGTTCTCAAAGAAGTTCAGACCAACACCTAATGATATACAGAGACAGAAGAAAGTTTCGGTGTTAGAGTTCCCTGTAACTTACCTTTGGAACCCAACCAATGGCGCAATCCGTGTGACAAGGGCCAACCTCCCTTCATTTCATTGTCTGAAAAATAAAAATAGTGGTGCCTACCGCACAGTCCACTCATGTCATTAAGATATCTGCCAGGGGATGATCAGGTAAATAAGCCAGTATTTCGAAATTTGGAATTTAATGGTGGGAATTCATTATATAGGGCTTGGAAGATAAATGTGGGCTGAAGAGGCAGGAGTAGGGAGCCATTTCCACAATCCTAGCTGGAGGCGACATGAAGAAGAGCTATGACAGATGCTAGAGAGACAAACACAAGCAGGGGACTGTCCCCCAGGGACTGGACCCTGGAGAAAGGGCCGTTGCTGCAGGAAAACCCTGCAGAAGTCATTGTAGAGGGAAGAGGGGCTGGCTTCTCTTCTGGTCTCCTGCCAGGAGTTCTCATTGGATGAAACCACCTGGAAACCAGCAGGCTTAGGCTCCTAGGAAGCATCTGGTCTGCAGGAGGAAGACAGGAAATGAATCTGCAGGCAGCAGGACATGGCACTGACCAGCATCAGTGCTTAGGGCACTCTGCACATTGACTGTAGCTACTGGAACCCAGGCTGGGTTGAGAGGAAGCAGCAGGATCACTCTGAGTCTCTTAGGGAGGGTGACCAGATAACTTCATATTCCAAACTGAGAGACTTTGGAGAGACAAAGAGTGTGCTATCAAGAATTGCTGTGGGTTGAGGCATGGTGCCTCATGCCTTCGTGCGTGAAATCTCAGCACTTTGGGAGGCTCGAACAGGAAGAGTCTAGTAATTTGAGGTTGCAGTAAGCTATGGTGATGCCATTGCACCCTAACTCAGGCAACAGGGTTAAGAAAATAAAATAATAATAATAATTGCTTTGTGACACACCTCTGGGGGAACGAACTGACATGCTCCTCTCTGAACTCCTCAAGGATTTTGGTTTAGAAGCCAAAGAAGCCTTTTAAGCAGGGGCAGTGCCAATAGAATTTGCATTTTGAAGCCCTCCAGCAAGTGGAGGGAATGAATCAACTCAAAACATCTCAGAACTAACTGTGATTTAATTTGAGCACTACAGTTGACCTATGGCCCCGCTGAGATAGTGTAGGAGGGAGGATAAAGTTGCTGGGGAGGTGATGACCTAGGGCACCAAAGGAGGCACAATTAAAATTATTGGGTCAGAATTTTGCAAAAGTGTTGTTGAAATGGAAAGGGACTTTCAGTCTAGGTTCACATGGTATCACACAAAGATCCAATTGTTGAGACAATAAGGATTGCCAAGGAAGAAAGGAATTTTTAAAACAGACGTCTTATGGGAGAAGCTGCCTTAGATGGGCCTCCCAGACTAATAGAGATTGTGGGGCTTTTAATGGAGAAGCCATCTGCCTGGGGCAGGTCCTGGTGTAACCAACAAGAGGCTACATTCCTGGGAGGTAGGTGGTGAGGGATGCAAATCTCAGAGTCAGCAGTCTGCAGAATCTCACACTCCCGGCTTGGTGTCCGTACCCCAGTGGTGACGGTGCCGGCCACATACGCCGAGGCTGGCGGTTTTAAACTTGGCCTGGGCCAGCTAAGCAACAATGACAACTGCAAAACAAAATAGCCAGGCATTGTGGTGGGCGCCTGTAGTCCCAGCTACTTGGAAGTCTGAGGCAAGAAAATTGCTTAAGCCTGAGAGTTTGAGGTTGCTGTGAGCTGTGACACCATAGCACTCTACCGGGTGACGTAGTAGGACTCTCTCTCAAAAAAAAAGAAAATCTCACACTTCTGGTTCATACTACCAATTCCCACAGAACCCTGGTTTAGAGCTGGATGGAGCCGAAGAGCAAGGTAAGCATACAGAGACTGCAGCTTGGGTGCCCACAGCAAGGAAGCCTCCATTGCTCATGAAGGCCTCCTTGGCGTTGGCTAATTGTAGACATCAAAAACCATTAGTTCCTGCTCTGGCAAGGTGTTTCCCCCCATGATCTCTCCCACTGGCACTGCCTGAGTCTATCTATTTTTTCCTTCTTGGGAGGTGTTCCCTCCTTTCACCCCAACTCAGCAGGGCCACATTTGGAATGAAGAATTGCCATTGTTTCCCAAATGTTCAAGCCCCCTCCCCTCTGCCAGATCTCTCTGTCCTTTCTCCTTTTTCCACCCTTTGACTAAGCACCTTTCCCAGACATCCCCTCTCTTACAGAAGTGAACCTGCATCATCCGGGTCATCTGTTGAGGCCTGTCTTATGACAGCACCAAGTGTATCTTGTGGGGCTGTACATTCACCTGCTCAGTCTGTCTCTGTCACTCATTTGTTGAGTTGATCACTCAACAGCTACTAAATCAAAGCTGAGAATGAAGTTCTTTGTTCTTTGCACAGCTGATAGAGTCCCGGGGGTGGGTGGGGGGGAGGGCTAATCTCCCTCTCTGCAGAACTAGTTCCAAGACCTGTGATGCTCAATGAGAACAGGCCAAAGTGGAGGAGAGAGCAGCATGTTTTAGGAGCACAAATAGAAAGGAGTGATTTTCTCTTGGTGCTTTTGAAGTAATTCTAGAAAGAGAAGCAGCTTTGAGTTAAATCTTAAAAGAGGGAAAGTGAAAAGCTGACACCTTCCAGGCCTTGGAAAACGAGATTCTATCCACCACTAATTTACTAAGAATGAGCTTTTTTCCCTCCAGTTATTTACTAAAACCCTGCATAACCCTGACTGTGTGCCAGTCACTTCTCTAAGAACTTTATAGCCCATTTATCTTTATAAGAACCCCTTGGGGGGTGCCATTTACATTGTCTTCATTTTTATGAAGAGGGGCTGCTTCTGGGGCTCTAGAGACCCTAAAAGTTTGCATCTCTGACATTTCCAGGTCATGCTAATGTTGCTGGTCCAGGGAACATAGCTTGAGAATCACAGAACTATGTTGACACTATTGACAACTAGCGTGGGATAATTGTTTGTTGGGAGTATACAGGGACTGTCCTATGAGTAGAAAGATGTTTAGTGACACCCCTGAGCTCTACCTACAACATGTCAGTAGCACCTTCTGCCCCAACTGTGACAACTGAAAATGCCTCCCGAGTTGCCACATGTCCCTGGGGTAGGTATGGGGACACCCCCACCTAAGTACACTGTTCTGCACCTAGATCCTTGCACTATTTGACTTGTGGATTCAATTGCCAATAACTGCACCTGCAGCCGGGAATTAAAGTTTTAATAAGGAAAGCAAATATTTACTAAATATTAACATGTACTATCAACACACCAATGCTTTTGTATCTACATAGTATCCAACTTGACTTCTACAGTAAAATTTGAAATACTTACTAATATTCATCCTATTTTACATTTGAAGCACAGACACACAATGGAGAGGAAAATATACTGACTGATCACTATGGATCAAGAACTGATTGTACAAAATGTGTAAAAACCTCTCAGAAAGGCATCAGTACCCCAATTCAAGATGAGGAAACTGAGGCTGAGAGAGGTTAAAGAGCTTTTCTAGGGTGCACACCCAGTGAAGGGTGGGACTAAAGCCAGTCTGGTTCTAGAAACTGCTATCTTCCCTTGGGTCCTTTTTCTGTCCTACCTTACACACTTTGGAGAAAGGACAGATGAGGGGAAAAAGATGAATACAATCATGAATAAATACCTGGGTTTGTTCTAGATTCCATTCATCCTTGTTAGCCCTGTGTCCTTTTAAACCTGATGGAAGAGAGAATGTTAGTTAAAACACAAGTCTGCATCGAATCATTTGCTTGGTAGAAAGAGTTCTTGCAGGAATATTTCTAGAGAAACTTTTTTTTTTTTTTGGTCCTGAGATATTTCATAGCCAAAAAAGTAGTGGTAAAATTGGAAATAGTAATGACTAACATTGTTGAGTATTTACCATGGGCCTGGCCTTTTAAAAGGTCTAACTCCATCCGTGTAAACATAAAAGAGGTGAAGTCTCCATCTTTCTTTAAGGCTGCATAATATTCCATGGTGTACATATACCACAATTTATTAATCCATTCGTGGATCGATGGGCTGTAAATGGAAGTAAATAAATAAATAAATAAATAAATAAATAAAAATAAAAAAATTAATAAAAGGTCTAACTCATTGAATGCTGATGAAAACACCCCAAAGTCCTTAGTGAGACAATGAAAGTACAGACACACTGGCCAGGCCCCGTCTGATGGAAGAACACTGAGCCATGTCTATACAGCAACCTGTCTGGGAAGTTAAACCACAGATTCTGTAGCATAAGCTACCCTGCACTAGTTAGCTTGCCTCCAGCTTCCTCCTGCCAATACTCTCCTATCAGGGCCTGCCCTATGCCTTTTAATTTTTTTTTTAATTTTTTTATGATTTTTTTTTTTTACTATAAAGTTGTATGTTTTAGGGATTGGGTGGGGGGTTTCTCTCTTTTTTTTTTTTTTTTTTTAATGAGAGAGAGTCTCAAGCCCTGGGTAGAGTGCCATGGCGTTATGTCTCACAACAACCTCAAACTCTTGGGCTTAAGAGATTGTCTTCACTCAGCCTCCCAAATATCTGGGACTACAGGTGCCCGTCACAATGCTCAGCTATTTTTTGTTGTTGTTGTTGCAGTTGTCATTGTTGTTTTAGCTGGCCCAGGCCTGGTTCGAAGCCACCAACCTTGGTGTATGTGGCCAGTGCCCTACTTACTGAGCTACAGGTGCCGCCAGGTGGGGGCATTTCAACCCAAGTTTTATCATTGTTCAATTTCCTAGTTCTGATCTTATACTATATGTTTATAAAATAGTATCATTGGGAAACTGTGAACATTAGAAGGAAAAGGGGGGTTAATCAGAAAAAAATTCTAAAATGACCCTTTAGGGAAACGATGGTGGACAAATAACATTCGAGAAACATTGCTCTCTGGTGATGTTAGGTGGGTAATATGGGAGGACTATGATGCAAGTTTGGGTAGAATACATTGCTAAGACACAGACATTCAAGAATCATCACAGCCAGGTGCAGCGTCTTACACCTGTAATCCAAGCACTCTGAAAGGATGAGGCAGGAGCATCATTTGAGGTGCTTGGAGGCAACATAGCAGGACCCCCGTCCTGACAAGCCAACAAAATTAACTAGGAATATGGTGTGCACCTGAAGTCCCAGCTACTTGGCTGGCTGAATTGGGAGAATCACCTGAGCTCAGGAGTTGGCAGCTGCAGTGTATTATGATTGTGCCACTGCACTCCAATCTAGGTGATAGAGTGAGATTCTGTCTAAAAAAAAAAATATATATATATATATATATTCCTGATTGCCTATTTGAGAGATGAAGAAACTGAGATCCAGAAAGATGGGACTTGCAAAGGCCATTCAGAGAATTTGTGGCAGGCCCAGTACAAGAGCTGGGAGTTTCTGAGACCAAGATGAGTTCTTCTTCCAATTTACCCTTCAGCTTCAAACAAGCACAGTCAAATGGCCTTAATACCCACCCGTTTTTGGTCACGCACTCGTTTAATCTTCACAACATTCATTAGCTGTGATCCAAGTTGGCGAAATAAAGCAACAGACGCCATCCCACCTCGAGCGTGTGGCCAACATCTGGGAGACACATTCTTCAAGCCTGTGAAAGAGGTAAGAATGAGTTAAATCCTTAAGTGGTTTTTGATGAAGAACAAGGCCTTCTGAGAAGTTTGAGGGATGCACTGCCTTGCTTTAAGAAACATTTTTATAGAAATACTCATAATAGGCTCAGCCTGTAGCTCGGAGCTTAGGGTGCCAGCCACATACACCAGGGCTGGTGGGTTTTAACCTGGCCCCAGCCTGCCAAACAACAATGACAACTACAACAACAACAACAAAAAGCTGGGCATGGTGGCGGGCACCTGTAGTCCCAGCTACTTGGGAAGCTGAGGCAAGAGAATCACTTAAGCCCAAGAGTTTGAGGTTGCTGTGAGCTGTGACACTAAGGCACTCTACCAAGGGTTGTAGTGAGATTTTGTCTCAAAAAAAAAAAAAGAATTCATAATAGGCCAGGTGCAGTGGCGCATGCCTGTCACCCTAGCACTCTGGGAGGCTGAGACAGGAAGATCACTTGAGCTCAGGAGTTCAAGACCAGCCTGACCAAGAGTGAGAGCCTGTTTGTACTAATAATAATAGAAAAAATTACCCCTGGTACTAATAATAATAGAAAAAATTACCCCTGGTGCAGGCATCTGTAGTCCCAACAACTTGGGAAGCTGAGGCAGGAGTATAGCTTGAACCCCAGAGTTTGAGGTAGCTGTAAGATAGGCTGATGCCACGGCACTCTAGCCTGGGCAACAGAGTGAGACCTGTCTCCTCCCCCCAAAAAAAACTACTCATAAAAGAAAAATTTTTCTTCATGTTCAAATTATGCAGAACATCATTTTAAAATGTAGTTACCCTTGAAGGAAACCTATTACACTAATGTGATTACCAATGATCTTTGGAAGTTCTAAGTATGTATTTACAGGATCTGTTTACTGGGATAAGGACATTCATTAAGAATAACCAATTACCTTTTTTATCTGTCATAGTAGAACTGCTTTCCAATAAATTCAAATAGCAAGTGACTGAGAAAGTAAATATCATTTTGCTTGTGGGTTTTTTTCTCAATGTGTATAAAGCATGCAGTAGTGCAAACAGCCACGTAAGAATAGAGGGAGAAAAACAGAACTGAGGAAATACATAGAATTTTAACTGAGCAGTACTTTATGATTACCTACCATGCAGCATGGAATAAGAGTTCTACATGCCTCAGAACCTTGCATTCAGCCTCAGTGGTTCTATAAGATAGGTATTATTAGGCCCACCTTAAGATGAGAAAGAGGAGGATTGGAGAAATAAAGTAACGTCCAATGTCAAATAGTTAATTAAATGGCAGAGTCATGACTGAGACAAGTAGAATCATATGCAGAAATGATCGACACATTAAAATGTGATATTTTGCCCATTTTTAAACTGGCTATTTGAAATTTTATTATTGAGTTGTAAGAGTTCTTTATTCCATATCAAAATCCCTTATAAGATAAATAATTTTCAAAGGTTTTGTCCCATTCTGTGCACTGTGTTTTCACTTTCTTGGTCCTCTGTAGCACAGTCTATTTCTTCTTGTTGCCTAAACCATCACTTAATCCAAGATGAAAACCTATGTTCTCATCTAAGAGATTTATAACTTTAGCTCTTACATTCAGGTTTTGGATCTCTTTTGAGTTACTTTTGGCATATGGTGTGTAACAAAAAAAAAAAAAAGGTTTCTATTGATTCAAGTGCCTATGGATATTGTCTTCCCAGGATCATTATTTTTTCCCCATTGAATAATCTTGATACTTTTGTCAAAAATAAATTAGTCATCACTATGCAAGTTTGTTACTGGATTCACAGTTATCTTCCATCAATCTATACGTCTGTCTTTATGCAAGTATTACACTGTCTTGATTTTGCAGTAAGTTTTGAAGTTGGAATGTGTGGGGGCCTCTGGTTTTTTCCTTCTCTTTCCATATTGTTTGGTCTATTCTGATTCTTTGCCTTTCCATCTGAACTTTAGGATCAGTCTGTCAATTTCTCCAAGCCATATTTCATTTTATCTTCTCCCAAGAAGTCTGCTTGGATTTTGATACGTATTGCATTGATTCTGTGGGTCACTTTGGGGGATGTTGGGGTGGCTCACTCTGTGTCATTCCTTGTGCTAAGCGCTTTACAACCAGAGGCTCATTGAATCCTCAAAGGACCCTGTGCTGTTGGTGCAGGCATCGTGCCGATGCCACTTTGCAGATGAGGACAGTGAAGCTTATAGAATGTCCCAAGTCAGGCTTCTTGAGAAATAGATTCAGAGACAAGATTTGCATACAGCAGGCTTCAGGGCAGGAGAGATGCCATGTTGGGCAGAGGGAGAAGTTAATACAGGATGCAGTTACAGCAGCGGTGCAGCTGATGCCATGGGAAGAGCCAAAGCTAGAAGGGTCCTTCAGTGAGGTCCAAAATGAGGTAAGGGGCCAGGTGTTGGTCTGTCATCATGGGCACAGGCCTCAGGGAGAATGCATAGCCTTGGATAAAGCAGGGCCCTTTAGTGGAGGGAAATTCCTCAGCAGGGCCACAGGCATGAGCAACCAGGAACCACAGAGACAAGCACCTGTATTCTAGTAGGGACATCTGGAGGTTCCCCACATCCCCACAGCATCTATGAGGCAGTTATATATATATATATATATATATATATATATATAATTTTTTTTTTAACTTACTATTGGGAATTCATTGAGGGTACAAAGAACCAGGTTACACTGCTTGCATCTGTCCCTCTTATAATTGTGTCCCACCCCTCAAGAAGTGTGTCACACACCATGACCCCTCATCCCCTTCCCTCCCTCCCTGTCTCTGCTCCCTCAATCCCTAACCCCCACCATGCACTAGCATCAATTGTCCTCATATCACATTTGAGTATGTTGGATTCTTGCTTCTCCATTTTTATGATGATTTGCTAAGAAGAATGTGTTCCACCTCCATCCAGGTTAATACAAAAGATGTAAGTCACCATCTTTTTTGTGGCTGAATAATATTCCACGATATACATATCCCACAGCTCTTTAATCCATTCCTGGATTGGTGAGCATTTAGATTGCTGCTACGATTTGGCCATTGCAAATTGAGCAGCAATAAATAGTCTAGTGCAAATGTCCTATGATAAAATGATCTTTTTCCTTCTGGATAGATGCCCAGTAATGGGATTGCAGGATCAAAATGGGAGGTCTAGTTTGAGTTCTTTGAGGATTCTATATACTTCCTTCCAAAAAGGTTGTATTAGTTTGCAGCCCCACCAGCAGTGAAAAAGTGTTCCCTTCTCTCCACATCCATGCCAGCATCTGCAGCTTTGAGACTTTGTGATGTGGGCCATTCTCACTTGGATTAGGTGATATCTTAGGGTGGTTTTGATTTGCATTTCTCTGATAATTAGGGACAATGAGGATTTTTCATGTTTTTTAGACATTTGTCTGTCATCTTTAAAGAAGGTTCTATTCATCTCACTTGCCCATTGATATAAGGGATTATTGGCTCTTTTTTGTTACTTAATTTGAGTTCTCTGTAGATTCTAGTTATCAAGCTTTTGTCGGATTCATAATATGCAAATATATTTTCCCATTATGAGGCAGTATACCTAGGTCCTGTAAACTGTAAATGACCAAGGATGACATCTGAACCTCACTGCAGCTTACATGCTCTTCTGCACTAAATGCACACATTTTCAGAGATTCAGAGTTGCAATTGTCCAAAATACCCCTGCATAATGTCCTCAAAGCTCTCCTTCTACCCTCCAACTGGACTTGAGACTGCAGAGACAGCTTAGCTTAAGGGCTTGGGGATAAAACTGGGACCTGAGGGATCAAGAATTTTGGAAACAAATTCTGTGAAATAGAGACGAATGCTCCCCCTTCTTAACTCTGCTTAATGGGAAGTGTGGTCTGAGCTGGCAGCAGTGTGTTCTTCTAATGACCCTCCATGGCCTCTGGGCTGACCACACTGACAGGAGAGGGCTCTGTAAACACGACCTCCCCGAGAAGTTGAACCATAGGTGCAAAGGGTCTTCTGAGCAGGTTAAGAAGGATTGATCTTCCCAGGAGAGACTGCATGGCAAGTGTACAAATTTGTTACTTTGAGAGGCTGATGCTCTTTTTAAGAACACAACCGAGTCTCCAAAATCAATGCCATTGAACCATTTGCACCTGTTCTGCCAGAATCCATATGACTTGGCAAACATCTGTTACAGCCACGTGGTTTGCACACAAAGTTTAAATGGATTAAAATAGTGGATTCTACACTGGTGTTAATGAGGCCCCTGAAACTGCATGTGAAGTTGTTAAGGGCATACACAAGTTTTATGGAGGAAGGCTCAAGCTTCTCTGATGGACTCTGTAATCCCCACAAGACAAAGACTCAAGTGTTGTATCCTCCATCAAAAAGAACTTACCAATGCTAATCTATGTTTTTCCCTCTGCTTCCATAGAGCTTTTCAAAATTTGAGCCAAATCCCCTGTCATCAAAGAAAGATAACTGAAACAATGAAGAATGATTTCACAAAAATAGCTTTATTTTACTAAGTTGATGCCTTTGAGTACCACATATATTTTTAAACAAACATTTGATTTTTAGGGACTGAAGTCACTATTATAAGATAGACCCCTTTCCCCCCCCCAAAAAAAAAATAAATAAATAAATAAAGTAGGAGGCTGGACTTAAGAGTTTAATTATTATCACAGCTGAGCAGCTGGTGGGAAATCACTTTCCTGTGCTATGTGCTCATAATTCAGTGTGTCAAGGTAGCCTTTGATTTCATTAATGATTTTTTTCTTTATTTCTCCTCAGATGTTTAGCCCAAAGAGAAAATGTTTAAATCATTCCTTTCCACTTGTACTTTGCCAATATGGTCTCTCTGGAAATTACTTGGTAGCATAAAACTCACTCATTTAATAAATGTGGCATTGCAAAAAAAAAAAAAAAAAATTGCCTATCTTCCTTGGCCCCTAATTATTGATAACCCATATGTGGACTCCAATTGACTAATTCACACTCTTTTCTGCTATCACAGGCTACGTTCCAGTGACTGACATGGCGGGTGGGTGCACATGGCAGGCTACGTTCCAGTGACTGACATGGTGGATGGGTGCACTGCAGGCTACCTTCCAGTGACTGACATGGTGGGTGGGTGTACTGCAGGCTACCTTCCAGTGACTGATATGGTGGGTGGGTGCACTGCAGACTACCTTCCAGTGACTGACATGGAGGATGGGCGCACTGCAGGCTACCTTCCAGTGACTGACATGGCGGGTGGGTACACTGCAGGCTACCTTCCAGTGACTGACATGGCGGATGGGTGCACTGCAGGCTACCCTCCAGTGACTGACATGGAGGATGGGCACATATGGCAGGCGACATTCCAGTGACTGACATGATGGATGGGTGCACTGCAGGCTACCCTCCAGTGACTGACATGATGGATGGGTGAACACAGGCTACCTTCCAGTGACTGACATGGCAGGTGGGTGCACATGGCAGGCTACCCTCCAGTGACTGACAAGGTGGAAGGGTGAACGCAGGCTACCTTCCAGTGACTGACATGGCGGATGGGTGCACTGCAGGCTACATTCCAGTAACTGACATGGCGGATGGGTGCACTGCAGGCTACCCTCCAGTGACTGACATGGTGGATGGGTGAACTGCAGACTACCTTTCAGTAACTGACATGGTGGATGGGTACACTGCAGGCTACATTCCAGTGACTGACATGGTGGATGGGTGAACACAGGCTACCTTCCAGTAACTGACATGGCAGATGGGCACACATGGCAGGCTACATTCCAGTGACTGACATGATGGATATGTGCACCGCAGGCTACTTTCCAGTGTCTGACAAGGTGGGTAGGTGCACAGAATATGAAATCTGAGAATCTGGTCTCTAAGGCCCTGTTCATTATTCTATCCCCTTTGGGGAAATTCAGCAGATGCCAAAAGTAGAGGTTTGGGGAAGGGAATTTCCCCTCTTGCAATGGGGAAAATGGGCTCACCATGAAATGATGCGAGCAACAAGAAATAGCTAGCAACCTTTGCATACGTCTGTGCCTCCATTAAGGAGTCCTGAACATTATTCAATCCTCGCAATCATCTGAAGATATAGAGACTTTTATAATTCCCATCTGCACATAAAAAGATGAATCTTGGAGAAGTTAGTTTGCCCAGTTGTCTGGAATAGGTTTTCTAGTTAACTAGGAAGCAAAGGATTCTTGACTCATCCCGGGGTCTATCTGACTTCAGAGCCTGAATTACTTTGTTGCATTGGATTCAGTGGCAAGAGTGATGATTCTCTCTGTCCCCATCAACAACTGCTATCCCACGGAACCCTTTTATGTGTAGGCAGTTTAGCCAAGTATATTTTATTGCCTAATGACATAACTCTTTATTTAGAGAGGTGCCAGCCTAAGCTAATCTCCCTCTCTCGTTTGTTGGTGGTTATTTATTTATTCAGGGCTGCTGTTAACTTTAATTAGTTGTCTGACCTCTGACCACTATAAAGTTCATCTCATTAAAAAAATACTTTCTTGACATGAAAAATCATCAAGAAATACCAAAAGCTCTAAATCAACAGAGCCAGACATGCTTTAATAAATATCCACAGATCTTATAATGTGTCGGCTGTGCCCTTGGCATTTGTAAAAAGATACTTATGACTCCAACACAATCTTTGCTGTCATTGGGTTATTATTAACATACCAATCTTAACTTGACCATCAGCTTTGGTTATTTTTCCCTGTGGGCCAAAAAAAAAAGGAACAATTTTAGCTTTCCACATTTTCTGCATTTTTTTCTTTCTTTCTTTTTTTTTTTTTTTTTGAGACAGAGTCTCACTATGTCACCCTTGGTAGAGTCCCATGATGTCACAGCTCACTGCAGCCTTGGACTCTTGGGCTTAAGCGATTTTCTTGCCTCAGCCTCCCAAATACCTGGGACTACAGGTGCCCACCACAATACCCGGTTGGGTTTTTTTTGTTGCAGTTGTCGTTGTTTAGCTGGCCCAGGCTGGATTTGAACCACCAGCCTCGGTGCATGCGGCCGTAACCACTCTGCTGTGACCACTCTGCTATGTGACCATAGTGCTGTAACCACTCTGCTATGAGCGCTGAGCCAATTTTCTGCATCTCTGATACTGTACAGAACTCACCTCATTTAGGATACACATACACTTTCTTAGCAAAGGAGGCTTTTAAGAGACTAAAATAATACAAACACTCAATACTCTAAAATATAAAAAGCAACAGATACTATCTGCAGGGGAGAGGCAAAGGGAAGCTTCAAAGATAACAAGAGGAATATATATTAAACATAAAAGGGGATTTCCCCTCTCTGAAGTTGAAGGACGTTGTTTGCCAGGAATGTCCTCCTATAAGGATGCCTGTGAATAGAGTCAGTTTAATCTCTGTGGTGGTTTTTGATTCAGGGAAAGAGCCCTTTAAGTTTTTACGCTTTCCTTCCATATCTTCTTTACTTCAAGCTCCTTTGGTATTGTATGAGTTCTTAGGGAGTAGTAACATGGTGGAAAATAGTCAAAAAATTGAAAGGTGGAAAGTGTAAGTGTGAAATTCTTTTGCATCTGATCAGAATTCTACAAAATTGGTACATGTAAGGATTGGCCTTCTTTTTTTTTTTCTTTTCTTTTTGCTTTGCTGTTCTAAGGCTGAGTATCCACAGTTATGATCCACTCCCAATATTGTAATTTGGGGTGAAAGCTGGTCTCTGGGGAACAGATCCATGTTACTGACAAATGAAAAAGTTATTAAGACTTATTCTCTATTTCACATAACTTTTTTCACTTTCACATCTCCCGGCCCTCTTTTTTTTATTATTATTTTGTAAAGGATATACTCAAGATGTTTAAGATGTCTTTGTTAGGCTAGAAGCAGTGGCTCACACCTGTAATCCTAGCACTCGGAGAGGCTGAGGCAGGTGGATCACTTGAGCTCAGGAGTTCAAGACCAGCATAAGCAAAAGTGCCACCATCCTACAAAAAGAAAGAAAAGAAAGAAAGAAAGAAAGAAAGAAAGAGAGAGAGAGAGAGAGAGAGAGAGAGAGAGAGAGAAAGAAAGAAAGAGAAAGAAAGAAGAAAGAAAGAAAGAAAGAAAGAAAGAAAGAAAGAAAGAAAGAAAGAAAGAAAGAAAGAAAGAAAGA
>CAUYPK010113621.1:0-15004 GCA_963574355.1 Loris lydekkerianus | reverse complement strand
ATAGACTCTCACTGGATCAAAGATTTAAACTTAAGACATGAAACTATAAAAATACTAGAAGAGAGTGCAGGGAAAACCCTTGAAGAAATTGGGCTGGGCAAGTTTTTTATGAGAAGGACCCCCGGGCAATTGAAGCAGCTTCAAAAATACACCATTGGGACTTGATCAAACTGAAAAGCTTCTGCACAGCCAAGAACATAGTAATAGAGCAAAGAAACAGCTCTCAGAATGGGAGAAGATTTTTGCAGGTTATGTCTCTGACAAAGGTTTAATAACTAGAATCCACAGAGAACTCAAACACATTAGCAAGAAAAGAACAAGGGATCCCATCGCAGGCTGGGCAAGGGACTTGAAGAGAAACTTTTCTGAAGAAGACAGGCACACGGCCTTCAGACATATGAAAAAATGCTCATCATCTTTAATCATCAGAGAAATGCAAATCAAAACTACTTTGAGATATCATCTAACTCCAGTGAGACTAGCCTATATCACAATATCCCAAGACCATAGATGTTGGCCTGGATGTGGAGAAAAGGGAACACTTTTGCACTGCTGGTGGGAATGCAAATTAATACATTCCTTTTGGAAAGATATATGGAGAACACTTAGAGATCTAAAAATAGACCTGTCATTCAATCCTGTAATTACTCTACTGGGCATATACCTAGAAGACCAAAAATCAAAACATAGTAAAGATATTTGTACCAGAATGTTTATTGCAGCTGTATTCACAATTGCTAAGTCATGGAAGAAGCCCAAATTTCCATCTATCCACGAATGGATTAATAAATTGTGGTATATGTACACCATGGAATACTACACAGCCTTAAAAAATATGGAGACTTTACCTCTTTCATGTTTACATGGATGGAGCTGGAACATATTCTTCTTAGTAAAGTCTCCCAAGAATGGAAGAAAAAGTACCCAATGTACTCACCCCTACTATGAAACTAATTTAGGACCTTCACATGAAAGCTATTACCCAGTTACAATCTAAGAATAGGGGGAAAAGGGAAAGGGTGGGGAGGGAGGGGGGAGGTAGGTAGAGGGAGGGGGATGGATTGGATTACACCTGTGGTGCATCTTACAAGGGTATATGTAAAACTTGGCAAATGTGGAATGTAAATGTCTTAGCAAAATAACTGGGGAAATGCCAGGAAGGCTATGTTAACCAGTGTGATGAAAACGTGTCAAACGATCTATGAATCAAGTGTATGGTGCTCCATGATAATATTAATGTACACAGCTATGATTTATAATTAAAAAAAAAAAGAAAAAGAAAATGGGACAGCAAAACAATGGTTACATGAAGGCATGCATTGGCCCCAGTTACACACTAATAAACCATCTGGTTCTTCCAAGAAGAATGCTAGCTTCAGAAAGAGGCAGATAGGAGGAATCTCTGTGCATCTTTGTGGAGCCCATAGAGCTCTTCTGTGATGGGTTTTGTCCATTCCTGGATTCCATAGGGAAAATCCTGAACTGCAACCAGAAATGTGAGATGAAAGCAAATGACAACAGCCATTGTCATCCACTCTGATCTCTCATTTATATCCACGTGACCTAAAAATTTGTGAATCAGGAGATTATTTTCCCTTCAAACTCCAGGGTAGGTCCAATTTTCTGAGATTTCAAAATGGCGAAGCTTGCACAGGCAGGGGAGGGAGCTGTGACTACTCTGCATGGGGCGCCTGCCTTTGTAGCCATACCCCTGCCATGCTGTATCTGAGTACTCATTTCAGAAAATGACTCATTGGCAGGATGATACCCACTTCCTCAGTCTCTACTTTCTTTTGTAATCATTCCAGGAAGAAGGTTTAAGACTAGACACTTGTCTCTCCCTGCCACCTATTGAGCCTCTTCTGGCCAGCACCCCACAGGCTTCAAACAAGAGCTGAGCATGGAGCAAAATCAAGGAATCAGAACACGGATGAGTCTCTGGCCTTGTGAGTGATCCTGAAAGGACACTTTGAAGTCAATAGGCTCAACATGGAAATCAAAAGGGAGCCTGTGAATGCATGGAAAAGTGAGAATCATTTTCTTTAAAGTGAACTTCACTAGTGTTCCCCAGTGACTCAAGTGCTGTGTTGGCAGCCCTCACATTTGCTGATACTGCCACAGACTGGAGCTATCTATCACTGAGATGAAAGAGCCCAGTATTACATTAAAATAATGATAATGTGAATGCCCAAAGTAGATAGCACTGATGGGTGCTATTCAGAGAAGTTACCACACATTCATAAACCAGCAGTTATGTTCAATATCTGACAAAGCTTTATACCTGAATTGGATACAACCTTCGATTAGTGCCCATGATTTGTATTTATTGCACACAAACAAAAAGAAGAAATAAACCAAACCTCTGCTTTTGAAATTAAAGACATCACCAGACATATTGGGGAGATGCAGGAGCTCCGAAGGGCTTGTTTTTACACTGATGAGACATGAAACCATATCTCCATCAAGCCTTGGAGAATTTTATGGAAGTCAGGAATCAAGGTGAGTTTAGCAAGTATCAGCTGGAAAAAATGGTAGTGGTGCTGTCAGGTAGATGGGTAAAGTAATTCTTACCCAGTTCCTCCCTCAGGAGGAACAGCGACAAGTAAACATGTGGGATTTTAATTAAATTTTTAATAAACAAGCCTCAGATTGGAAGTTCATTAAGAAGAATGCATCCGGGATCCCCCAGAGTCGATTTAATCAAGCCCAATTTATTACTGGAAAGTGGTGGGTCAGAGAGAGGACCAAGGATACACGGCCGCCTCTCCTTTTCAGACTTGGCTGTGTTGTTTTATTGAAACATAGGCTGTACTCCAGCGATAGACATTCAGGACATTTGGTGATGGAATGAATAGTGCATTATCATAGCATAGCTATCCTAATGACACTTGGCATTGAGTTTAATAAAGGTGAGTGGATAACAGGTGCTCTCCTGATGATGCGATGGCTTCTACAAATCAGACAAAATGTGCTGAGGCTGGGTTTGTAGCCTTTTCCTGGTAATTTTAGTTTTTAGCTGGCATTAGAGCAATAGCCCTTTACAATTTCAATGTGATTTGGGTGTTGCTTCTGAATTTTGTTCTCAGAGTCTTTTCTTCTTCAAAGTATATTCCTCCAGGGTAGCTGTTAACTGCCTTAGTTCAGAAGCAGACCCTGAGGCAAGTATACAAATACAAGTAGATTATTTGGAAGGCAATCCCAGATAGAGTTGCCATATTTATCAAATAAAAATGCAGGAGTTCAGCTATACTTGAATTTTGGATAAACCATTTTGTTAGTATTAATATAAGTTACATCCCATGCAATATTTAAGATAGACACTAAAGCTATAATTTGTTGCTTACATGCATTTAGTTGGGTGTCCTTTATTTTATCTGGCAACCCCAATCCCAGGAAGCTAAGAGAGTGTGAACATGAGACAGGCAATGGAAGGCAACAAGCTTGGGGTAAATTAATGAGCAGGTTACTGCTGTGTGCAACTATAGCTCAATCCCTCTGGGGACTGTGGGAAACTGTATAGAATATACTTTAGAGATGTCCTATCTGGGGATGAAGGAAGTTAGGGGCACATATCCACCAGCTCCTATCTTCATTTGTTAAAGCCTGATCCTAGGGCCACAAGCTGCCACCCCCAGGCATATTTGCCCTGTTTAAGATGGGGCCAGGGTACAGTCATAAAAAGCTGTTGGAGACAGTTGCAGGTAATTGCAGGAGGGATGAAGGCACTAGCAAGTACTGGAACTTGTATACCAAGGGAATCCAGGCAAAGTCCTGATAGTGCCTTATTGCTGACTCTGGCAACTCATGGCACCTATTATATTTTTGTCTAAGTCCTCAATTCTTCATGTTTCCTGGGTGCTCCCTCCTGAAGACAGTGAGTTACTGATATCCTCTAGGAGAAGCTACCCAGGCTCCCAGCTTGGGGAAGGGGGTGGTGTTGGTTTTTATCCAGTTCCTCCAACCTGATTCTTCCTGAATCTCTTAAAGACTCTGCTCCTGTGAGATGCGTTCTCCTCTGCTGTTAGTTCATGAGAGCCTGACACATGGTCTGTAGTCTTCTGCCATGCCTCATATCCTAACAGCCTTGGAAGTGGTGTCAGCACCTGCACGGGCATCTCTCTGGACACCAGGACTCCTCTGTGATTCCACTTCAGCCACCCACTCCCATGGACACACTCTCCACTAGCTTGCCATATGGAACTGCTCCCCTATCACTTGTAAATGTGCAGACTTCCCCCCACCAACTCTTACCTTTGAGTTCTCTCAATGAGTCACTCCTTAGATTTGGCCTTTAACCCCATTAAGACTTGAAATACTTTGAACCCCTCTACCAAACTCACTCAGACATCATTGCATTTCTCTTCCAGGTGAGACTACATGGTTTATGGCTTCATGTGTGATTTTTCTAACACTCATTCCTAATAAAACCCATTCACCTGTGACTTTTCCATCACTCCATCCTAATAAATATCACCCTTATTTATCTATCTTTTCATTTTCTCTGTGTCTATGCCTGGACAATGGAGTCCTGCTAGGACTATAGGGAATGTTCTCTATAAAAGGCATGAACTCTAGTCTTAAATGCACCCCCATTGATTCTGGCAATGATTGTTTATTTTTCTAATGTCTTCTCCCTCTTTCTGGCTTTTTCTAGCAATTGTTTTAAACTTTCTTTACTTTTCTTAAATCTTCTATCTCCCTCATAGAACCCATTATCTTGAGTTTTCTTCTTTATTCTTAGGATTTCATTTTATTTTTTGCCATCTATTTCATGAAGAAATTAAAACCAGTTAGAGAGATAGGTTTTAGACAGTTTGTCTTGTTCTCTGAAAAAAATGTCCTATTAAAAATTCCTTCCTTGGAATTCTCAATGAATCTTTGTGTAACAATCAACTGGACCCACACTGATACCCACTTACCCACTTGTGCTTTTGACAATTATTGGGGGCTCCTCTGGGCTGGAAATGCACATGGTTCAGTAGATGCAAAGTATAGACAGACCAAAATTTTCCCTTAGCAGCTACCAAGCCTTATTTGGCAGAGGGTGGCCTAAGACTCTCCCACCAGCTCCATCATCACTGCCCTCCATTGCATTGGCAATAATTTACTGATTGCCTCCAAATTGCCTCTGAAAAAAGGAGCTCTGGATTTGGATTTTGATGTTTGAGTCTTGATGGGTTATGGTCTGCACACAGCCCCAGGGAACAGTTAGAGGATATCTCACCTGCCAACCTTCAGTTTCTGTTCAAGTTGCATCCAACAAATGCAATGGCCTCCCCCTTCTAGACCCCCACAGATGTCCTCTGCTCCTCTTCCACACAATTGTGGAGTCTCAAATTACGGCACCATCCAGTTGAAAGTGGCATTGCTATGGTAGGTGCAGATGCTCTGTCTAGTTCCCTGTCCCAGGGAAGGGGAGATGTTACTTCCTTTGATAATCAGTAAGAGATATGGCCTCTACAAATATTTGCCCTTTTGCTCCAACCTTGAGCCCAAAAACACATTGGCAAATCCTACATGTTCATGTCACATTTCCTCTCCAGCTCACAAAAGAGGCTGTAGAGACCTAGAATCAAGAGAGATCAGGAAACTGTGACTGATACAGAAGCTATTTTTTTTTCTTTTTAATTATTTTTATTGTCAGTTAAAAATTAACATAAGCAAGCGATAGCATTTGGTTAGGAAATTAGGAAGTATAAGGAAGATGAATGAGGAAAGATTGCCTTTCATACCTACTACATAATAAATCCACAGCATTTGACAACTGAGTGAAAGAGAAATTGGGAGAAGAAATAGGGGCTAGGTAGGACACATTGAGAGAGACAAGGGTGATCCTGGTGACATAATGTCTTTTAGCACTGGGATTAAATGAAGAACACACATGTCTCCCAGATATTCCCAACATTTCTAACTACCTACTGTAGCCATTCCCTGTACACAGGCCTATCAGAGACTTTTGAGAAAGTTGTTCAACTAAGGGTCCTTCCCTATCCGAAATATGCCTGGAAATAATGCTGTATCAAATCCAGTATAATACGTTTCAGAATGGCCCCGATACGCATGACAAAGTACATCTGATCTTCTATAGGCAATGTAAGGTTCTTAAGTTCGGGACTTTTCACCAGTCGTTTGCCAACTTCTTCCAAATGCACCCAAGACTCATCTGTGCACTTCTGGGTGACATTGATGGCAGAAGTCTTGAACTCTGTTACCAACTCAGTGGAAGGGAGCTTCTCAGCAAATTCAACCATCAGCATTGCTGTCTCATACAACACCCACCCATGCCTAGAGGTACATGCCTCAGAAAAGGTAACTGCACGCTGGACCCGCCTACGTTCCCCTGGGGATGCCCCCAGATCTCTCAGTACAGTGTTGGCATGGCCAATCCCTTCCTCCTCATTGAGTTTTTGACTCTCGTGGATGAGGGTTTCAGTGGTGTCCTTTCCTCCCAACCTAATGTGCTGAAGCTGCAGAATATGAGCCTCATTTGGGCACCCAATGTCCTCCAGGACCACTCTTAGAGCTAAGGTGGACAGGTATTTGGGCAGAGGGGCTAAGGAGGGGACTGTGTGCAAGAGATGCTGGCAGATCCTGGGATCTGGGAGGGACATCTGGCTGGAGAGCATGTTTGATGGACGCTCAGTCTCTGTGAAAGATGGCTGGAAGTTCAGGGTTCCATGCTGGGTATTTCTTGGAAAGGCAGTCACCAGGGATAGCAGGACAAAGCAAAGGAGCAGCACAGTCTGCATCATGGTGAGTCAGTGGAACAGCCCTGCCGGAAGGAAGCAGTTGGGGAGTGGTGAAAGGCTCAAGACAAACAGACACCAACACTGGGCTAGGAGGTGTCTCAGTCTTTTGAACCATCAATTGCCCAGAATGCACCTCACCCCCATTCTTAAAGGCTATGGGTGTTCCTCACCTGTTCTGGAAAGAAAGAAGCTAGAGAACGAGATGGTCCAAAACACGTCCTTTGCCTTGGTGCTTCCCTAATCTGAACAGCTACTTTCCAGAGCTCACTTTCTACCCCAGCTGAAAAAGTTGATGCCTTCTGTGAGATCAGTGACGAGTGTAACCTTCACAAATATTTATTCACCCCTTCCTGGCCCGGACTTTGTCCTCCTCGCCTTTACCCCGTGCTGACAAACTGGTCTTTCCTTTTGCAGATCCTGCCTTTCCTGCCCTGTATTCCTGTTATCCTAAGAATTATCCGAAACTTAAAATTAGATCAGAAAAAGTTCCTCTGTACCTTCTGGGGAAGGGGATAGAGAAAAGGCAGGGATGCTAACAATTTCTGGGTAGGAGACCTGCTGTGGTTTGAATGTTTGCCCTCTCCAAATCTCATGTTGGAATGCAATCCCTTATGACTCAAGGACATAATTTTAAAGAATAAAAAAGATAAAAAAAAAAACAAACCTGAATTCTAATGAAGCAGTATTGAAATGTGGGAACTTGAAGAGGTAATTGGGACCAGGAGTGATGGCTCACACCTGTAGCCTAAGCTGTTTGGGAGGCTGAGACAAGATTGCTTGAGAGTGGAAGCTCAAAACCAGCCTGGATAACAGCAATACCACATCTCTAAAAAAATTCAAAGAGCTGGCTTGGCACCCATAGCACAGTGGTTACAGCATCAGCCACATGCTCAGAGGCTGACGGGTTCAAACCCAGCTTGGGCCAGTTAAACAATGACAACTGCAACAGCAACAAAAAATAGCCAGGCATTGTAGTGGGCACCTGTAGTCCCAGCTACTTGGGAGGCTAAGGCAAGAGAATCACTTAAGCCCAAAAGTTTGAGGTTGCTGTGAGCTGTGATGTCACAGCACTCTACCGAGGGTGACCAAATGAGATTCTGTCTTAAAAAAAAAAAATACAAAAAGCTGCATGTGGTGTCTCACACCTATTATCCTAATACTCTGGGAAGATGAGGCAGGAGGATTGCTTCAGGTCAGGAGTGAGAGATCAACCTAAGCAAGAGTGAAACCCTGTTTCTATAAAAAATAGAAAAATTAGCTGGGCACTGTAGCACTCTCCTGTAGTCTCAGCTGCTTGGAAAACTGAGACAAGAGGATTACTTGAGCCCAAGAATTTGAGAGCTCAGTGAGCTAGGCTGACACCACTGTACTCTAGTCAGACAAGACTATCTCCAAAAAGAAAGAAAGAAAGAAAGAGAGAAAGAGAGAAAGAGAGAAAGAGAGAAAGAGAGAAAGAGAGAAAGAGAAAAAGAAAAAGAAAAAGAAAAAGGAAAGAGGTGATTGGGTCATGAGGACTGTGTACTCATGCATGGATTAACAGGTTGGTGGATTATCACAGCAGTGGGGACTGGTGGCTTTATAAGAGAAAGGGAGACATGTGCTATCATGTACATCCCCCTCACCATGTGAGTTTCTGCACCACCTCAGGATCTGCAGAGAGTATCCATCAGGATGAGGACCCTCTTCAGATGCTGAACCTGCCCTTGGACTTCTCATCCTCCAGAATTGTAGGAAATAAATTTCTTTTCTCTATAAAACAAACAAACAAACAAACAAAAGTAATAACCAATGGATGAAAATTATCAGAGGTTCTTGCCACTGAAATCACTGATTTTCCACAGTCATTTTTTTTTTCTTTCCTTCTGATATAAATGAAAGAGTGATTTCTACTTCCTATGGTGAATCTCTTCATATAAGATATGGGTTCCCTTAAATTCCACCTTCCCTGGGATGTTAATTATACCTTTATCTTAAGAACTTCCTTTTTCTCTTGTTACTATCCACAACTTCTTTTTTTCTGTTTTTGATATTCTTTGACTAAGATCTCACATCCTATCCATCAACTTGTTAAATGCTCAGGTCTTCCTATTTTATGAAAAATACCTTCCTAAATTTAGTTATTCCTTCTAGTTACCACCTTGTCTTCCCCTTTTCCATCCCCCACCATACTTTTAGAAAGAGCTGTCTACACTTTACCTTTTCACTCTTTTGTCATCCATTTGCTACTCAACTCAACAGAGGTAGATACATAGTTTCTACCTCTACTAATCAACTGAAATGACCTTCTTAGTTACCAAAGAAATCTTAGATGCTCCATCAAGTAGACACTCTTTAGCCTTGTCTTATGTAAATTCTGAAAAGCTTCTGCAATGATTGAACACTTCCAACTTTTTGGAATGCTCACTTCCCTTGACCTCGTGGCCCTGTTTTCTCATGGGCCTCCTTGTCTGGCCATATTCTCTCAATTTCATTTGGGGTCTTATGTTTGTACTTTCCCTCTGAATGTTGATGTTCCTTAATTCTCAATATTAGACATTTTCTCATTCCAAATTCTATTTTCCTGGATATCATCCATGGTTTTAATTTAAAAGAATTCTTCTAAGATTTTAATTGTCTAATACATTGAAAATTTCTAGGTCTTCCTTGTAGAGCTTTTCCATTTGACTGTCCCACAGATAACTCAAAATTAACATGCCAAAAGGGAAAGAATCATCTGTATTCTAAAACTGTTTTTCCTCCTTTATTTCCTACACTAAAAAATAACATTGCCTTTAACCTAATTGTTCTAAGCCATCATTTGGACTCCATCTTTAACTTATCTTTCTCCTCAATCTCCTATCCTGTTTCTCACCATCCCATCATTCATCATCTCTTATCAATTTAGATCCCAGTATCTCTTAAGGTTCTGCGCAGTCTGTCCTCACCATTGCTTTAGGTCTGGTGCACCCCCCCCCTTTTTTTTTTTTTTTTTTGAGACAGATGCCCTGGGTAGAGTGTTGTGGCATCATAGCTCACAGCAACTTCCAACTCCTGTGCATCCTTATTGCTAGTCTTTCCCCTTCTCTGGTCTTGACTCTTTCCATTCTATTACTGACTGAATTATCTTTCCTTAATTACATGTGACTGCCTAGCTAGCGCAGTTGGTAGAGCATGAGAATCTTATTTAATGCTTGTAATAAAGAATATGACTTTTTTTGTTTGACTGCTGACAGATTTCAAGCCCAGTCACTCCCCTTTCTTTTTGCTCCACATCTGGGCAGGCTAGAGAAAAGCCCAGGAGTTTTCTCCTCTGGTGTTGATGGGCACCTCCATAAAACCCATAACCTGACCCCATCTCATGGATTCCAAAAAGCCAAGCTAGTCTCCCTTCCCTACTCCTTCAAGCCACTTTTAGTCCCCCTTGAGAAGCCTGCCCTGCTCTCCTCAGAAAGTCTTGGTATGTGGGTAATAAACCTCTTCATACTTTTGGTGTCATGTGGTGTCATAAGTCTTGACATTGAACCACATGTTGGATGTATCTAAGTTCATTCCTCCTTTGTGTGACCACAGCACTCCTCGAGTGGGTCCTGTGTTTCTGTCTTATTGTTGTTCCCTCTGCTTGAGTCAGCCTCTCCTTATCACCCCATCCACCTGCTTCAGTAATTTCCTCTGAGAGGCCTGGTCTGTCCTTTGTTCTCACCCTTACCCTGTATGGCTTGGGTATCCTACCACATCCCTCCAGCACCCTGTACTCACTCCCTGCCTTGCTGTGGTAGTCACCCACTGCCCCAGTGAGGACCCCTAGGACAAAAGAGGTGATAAACCAGACTGGTTCAGAATTGTTCCCATCAGAGCTTGCGAGGTACTAAAAGAATTGTTGCATGAAAGAAAAAAAAAGATTGAAAAAAATGAATTAGCTGGTTATCAGATTCCCAGGCTAGCTGAAGATGAGCATTTTTGTATTTAAGCATTCAATTTCTATAAGGTTTTTTTAATCTACCAAGACCATGTATGCCACAAGTATACTTTTTTAAGTAACACTGAAATGAATGCTTAAGTCAATTTGTTTAGGGAAAAAAAAAAAAAAAAAAAAAAAGGCCAATTGCCAAAAACGGGCTCTGTTGATTTGATAAATTTTAAAGGTTAGTTCAGTCAGGATGAAGAGATCCTAGAGTCCCACATAAACTCAGGCCTTAGTAGAGGGGAAACATTAATAAACTCTCAGTAAAGAAGAAATGTAACTGTTGAAATAAGCATCAACATCCTAGCAGACCCTTCTTTTATCATTATGGATATCTCTTATCATTTTATAAATATGAAAATTGATATTATATTAGGATTTGAGTACATTATTACTTCTTAGTGTACACATATTTCAAAATGAAAAATCTTTTCTTGATCATCACCTTTTCATTCCATGCAAGAGAGATCACTAAAACCCCCCCATACATCTGCAATTTAAATTTCAGTGAAAGAAGAATTTTTTTACCTCTTTGAAGATATAAGACTTCAGTCCTTAGACATCCAAATAAATCAGCATATTCTGGTGATTTCTTTTCCCATTGATTAAACTTATTCATTATTTCCATACTGAATCACAGTTAAAGTCTAATCCAGAAGTTCATTTTATTAGGTGCTGTATGATTTTGTCAGCAATTACAAATCTTTCAGTTGATAATATCTGGAAATATCTTAAAACATATTACATTCACAAATCACAAAACCTAGAAGGGTTTGGATAATAGTAAAATATTTCAGTGCCTATGACCAAGTAGAGATTCAAAATACATTGCCTCAATTGACCTTCAGTATGACCAAAATTTTATATGCACTCTTTTGCGTGTATCCTAATAGTAACCATTATAATAATCTCTCGTTTATTATTGCTAAAGAAAGGAAGGTATCTCCAGAAAGCAAAAAATTTCAAAATATTTTGAGTCAAAAAATGACTCAAACTTTTATTCTCACTTGTTCATGAAACTATGAACCCTTCTCTTGTTCCTCTTTAATCTCACCTTTTCTATCTTCCTGCCTTAAATACATTCCTTCAATTTGAGGTGTAATAAACAAGAACAAGATCCTGTGTCCAGCTTGCACATTTATGTCACTTGATGAGCCAGGCTGTGGTGAGACATAAGCTGGAGTCCCGATGAGCAGAGAAAGCATGCGTAACGAAGAGCTGCTGCCATTTCTTGTATTTGTTTGATTTTATACCTTCATGGAATGCCCTCCTAATACTGAAAATGCTTAAAATCTTGCCAAAATATTCTTATAATAAATATTTTTTAATGAAAATGCATATAAAGAAGGCAAAGATCACTGTACCTAATTCATAGGATGAGGAATTCAACACTGTATTGGTTGCTAATGCAAAAAGGAAAACCCAAACATGTCGTTAAAATTCTCATTAACTGAATTTAAAAATACTGGATGTTTTGGAAAGTGTGTGCTCATGGTGGTAAATTCTGAGAGAAACAAAAGAGACATGAGTGACACAGTGGAAAATGCCTCCTCAGAAAAAATAAACCCTCACATATCCTTCATCAATTATATGTAGAAATTTTTTTTTTCCATTTTGAAGTTTAAAAAAATATAGAGTCATATGAGCAGAATCAGAATGAGAATAATATAGATTCTATACTTAATTCTCTTCTGCTGGACATTTCTCTCTCTGCTGTGTGGTGGTCCAAAACTACACAGACACAGATCTTAATGGAGGGATTAGGGTGCTATCTATCACTTCAACACACTGTTTTAGTCCATAAAATTCCCGGAGACATAGCTATCTTTATGAGCCATCACATGGTTTTAGTAGGACATTTGAGGTTGGACTAAGTCTATGTTTGGCTGCTTATATTAAATTGTCATTCCAAAATTGGGTGTATTTCAACAGGGCTGGCTGGCATTGAGCACACTCATCTTTGCTATCACCAAGCCGGTGTACCCAGACCTGTCATCTACGGTGCCATACCCACCCCACTGTTCACCCAGGGTTATTGGCACCAAGGCTGACTCAGTGGGAAATAAGTACCTGAATTGTTCAGCCATTGTATTCCAATTCCAGACCATTTATAAACCAATGCATCTTCAGTAGAAAGCAGTTTACCTGACAGAATACTTTTGTTTGCTTTGATCTTATTTTTAAATTTCGTTTTGGTTCAACAATTTAAGCTGGAATAGGGGTAGAAGTTCCAGGGTGCCATGTGAAAGGCCAAAACAAGGGTACAAGGATAGCACCTGGAAAATAGAGACCTCAAGAGAGAATCTTTTCAGCCCTCTCTCCCCTGATGTTTCAAAGGTCAAGTCTTAAATGACTAATGGAGCTATAAACCCTGCTTTATTAAGCATATGCCCAGCAGTTGCTGCTGACAAGCCAGCTCCTTGCAGCAGACCCCTTTTGTTAATCCACGTTTGCAATTCGCAAACTTCAACAGCCTCACTGAGGCCAAAGTGTGCCACAGCCTCTCATACTCTTGTTATTATAAAATGAGTCCATACCTTCAAAAGGGAGGTAGTAGTAACTGTTTCATAGAAACAACAGTCAACGTGACTACTGTTATAAGCAACAGGCTCCAAAAGTAGACATTTCCAGACAGCATCTCTCTTGGGTGCCTAGTACAAAGTTTTCTTTTCAATGTCCTACAGTCAGTTCCTCATCAGCACAACAAAATTCAAAATCCCTGCTCCTCCTGGAAAACAGCTCTACCTTTTGATATTGTCACCCTCCTTCCCCTCCTTTTCACATTTTTTTTTTTCAAGAATACTAAATCATCATCTTCAGATCCAGGTGAATTCCCTCTCCACTCTGCTCTCCATAAGCAGGAGTGTGCCGGATGCCACTTCTAACCTGCAGTTCTGGGGTAAGGTGATTTCTTACTAATACAGAAGGAAACATCTAGGCACCTTCCTGGTTGGAGCAAAATTTTCCTCAATGTCTTCATCCATTTGTGCTGCTAAAACAAAACATGAGCATTCAAATGTTGGATATATCTGAGTTCATTCCTCCTTTGTGTGACCACAGCACTCAAGTAAAAGAAAATTTATTTTCTCACAATGTTGGAGGCTGGGAAATCCAAAATCCAGCTGCCAGCATCTGGTGAGGGCTCTCATGCTGTCATCACAGGGTGGAAGAGCAGAAGAGAGGGAACCCACACCTGGAAGCCCTTTTTATAGCACCGTAATCCACTCATGAGAACAGACCCAAAGGCCCCATCTCCCAACACCACCACACTGGGGATTAGTTTCCCATATGGATTTTGGGGGACAGATTCAGACTACAGTCAATATCCACCAGAATCTGGTAAGTACATTTAACCTCAGCAAAAACTTCATGCTCTTTTCCACACATACTCCTTAACTGCCATTAAATAGGATGTCCAAAAGTTGCCCCTGAAATCACCATGCATAGAAAAAAATGGGAAATCATAGCTAAATATACCTTTATTTACAAAATATGCTTTACAAAGTTTTACAAAATAATTACAAAATATTCCCTATATGTTGGCTACCTTTCTGTATTTATAATGAATATTTTGTAAATAAAGGCACTTTTAGCTACAATTGCCTATTTTCTCTATGCATGACAACTTTAAGAGCAAAATTTGAGTCACCCTGCATAATTTAAAATAAAAGTATAATGACTAGTAAAAAAATACCTTATTATGTAAGAATCTTACAGTGTTCTGTTTTTCCTTTTGATGATTATTTCTATATATTTTTTAATATTAAACTTCTACTTGTTTCTTCCCTTTTTTTTCCTTTTCTATGTGCTACTCCATATTTACAGATGTCCTCAGGAAGATGTCCCTTTCACCTGCCTTTGGGGTCCTCTAGTTGGCAGTATTAGTGGCTCCTGATGTTGGGTATTCATGCCTTTCTCTCATCTCTTCCCTGACCTCCAGCCTTCCCTGCTCACCAGACTCTCCTTGCTTGCTGCTCCTTAGGCTGAAGGTCTGACTTATGATTTCAGAGGCAATTTCAAATCCCTTGCCTTTGACCACTGGTCTTAGAAGGCTGTACCATGGCCTCAGACTCTGCTGGCTCCTAGCCACAGCCTTACTCTGCTGTGCGATGCCCAGGCTCACTGAAGTTCCAGACTATTCATCTGGACTCCAGTTAATTCCTGTTTTTTTCTTTTTCCTTCCTTCCTTCCTTCCTTCCTTCCTTCCGTCCTTCCTTCCTTCCTTCCTTCCATTCTTCTCTCGCTCTCTCTTTCTCTCTCTCTCTTTTTTTTTTTTTTTTTGGACTCCAGCTAATTCCTGACTGTGAGCTCCTTC
>CAUYPK010113619.1:0-24909 GCA_963574355.1 Loris lydekkerianus | reverse complement strand
AATATCCAGGCCAATATGTGTGTGTGTGTGGGGGGGGGGGGGGGAGGAGTTATACATCTAAGGAGAAAAAAAGGGATAAAGGAAGGGGGGAGAGAATTAAAATAGGGTCTGAAGGGCTTCCCAGAGAAGGTGGCATTTAAGGAGAGGCTGAAGGGGTGGGCAAGGGGGCCCAGAAGAGAGAGCTGGGAAACAGCATTTTCCAAGGAGAGAAGGAGCAGAAAGAGGAAAGGTTCCAAGTCAGAGACCTTGTGGCCTTTGTAAGGCTTCAGTCTGCAGTACATGGAAAGCCATTGGTGGTTTCAACAGCCAGGTGACATGACTTCTCTTACATTCCCAGAGAAACTTGTTGGCTGCCATATTGAGACTGGGTGAAGGGGAGTCAGGGCACAGGTCAGGAGACAGAGGAGCAGGCTACCCAGGCATTCCAGGGAAGAGAAGAGTGGGGCTTGGGACGGGGTGAAGTAGTGGATGGGGTGAAAGGTCATTGGATTTTAGGCAGAGGATGTCAAGGATGGAGTCAACAAGATCTCCTGACCTCGTCATTGCGGGGTGACAGATGAAGGGAGAAGAGAGAAACGGCCGCAAGCTTTGCTTGTTTGCTTCATTGATGTTTATCTGGGCAACCAACATTTTGGGACCTCTAGTGAGTGGGATGGAGAAGACGGCATGAGAAGCAAGTGTGGGTGACACAGTCGAAGGTCTGGATGCTGTAAGTCTGAGTCATCTGGTAGACGTGCAAGTGGAGATAAGGGGCAGGAAGGAGAAGGTGTCAGACCAGCCTCAGACGCAAGGCCTGGACTACTGCGACGTTGGTAGATGAAAGCACAGAAATGTTATTGAAAGGCAAGTAACTGAGGGATTGTGTGGAGATGAAGAAAATGGGCCTGAGCTTAAGCTCTGAAGCTTGTACTATGAACACACTCTGGCAATTATTGACTGGAAAATTCTCTCCATTGCAAGGGAGGAAACGAAATTAAGAAGCGTCATATGATGGTATTGAAGTCACACACTCCGCAGGTTAAAGACATGAAAATGGCCTCGTTTGCCACTCGCCTAAGAAGAAATGTTTAGTGCAGTTTGTGGACTAGTCAGATAATTACAGATAGTTGCTCCCCTCCTCCCCCAGCCCCCTAAATAATAACAGTAACCCTTCTGAACAAACACCAGGGCTCAGCTTGCGACCTCCACAAACCAATGGAGATTAAGCTGGAGAATGCAGATATGAAGATGCTGAAAGTTTGAGTTAAATGATTTGAATTTCATTTTATGATGTTTAAAGAAAAGAATATGGCTATACATATTTGATTGCTTAATTACTTAAATTGTTAGGAGTTCAACTGAAGGTGGCCACTTATCTGTGACCCATTTGAATGAGGATGTTCTTGGAATGTTTCCTGTCCCAGTTCCAGCTACCTGGGAGCTCCCAGCTTTAAAAAAACAAAAAACAAAAACAAATGCTTCCTGTCCCATTAAAAACATATGTATTTATATGAATATATATTACATAGTATATGCATTACATATTATATGTATTTTTACATGTGTATATACACACATATATATGATTTATAAAAGCTCCATCTGATGAAAAGATCTAGAGCTGCATAAGTATTCATGCCTTGGGATACTTTTAGAGGAAAGAAGAGGGACTTGATAATCCCATATCCTTCCACTAGTCCTAACTCATCATTGATTATACTAAAGAAAATAATAAAATCAGAAACAATGTGCTATCCTTTCGTTGCATTTTCACAAGTATCTTACATAACGCTTCCAAGAAGATCACCAAACAGTGTCCAGACTATTAGAGTTGTAAGGACTTGATCAAAAGAGACCAAGACAGGTCAAGGGTCACAGGGCTAACAAGTCAGAGAAGTGGAATTCGTTCTCTTCACTCTTTCCAAATCCAAGGGACCATTCCTTGGCACAACAGCTGCTAACCGTGAAATGCTGTTTTTGTATTTAATTATAAAGCCCCCCAAATGTGGTTACTCTCCACAGACACTTGTCTGGATTCCATTAATAAACCACCCTCGGGTCAGTTCCTAAAGAAGACCATGTCTTGAAGGTCTGACATTCACGGTATAGCTGGATGCATATTTCACATGTACTTGCTGGGGGCTAACTCTGTGCCAGACACAGTGCCCCTCCTCTCTGCGACTCGCCCTTGTTCTTAGAATATACAGGGTGCACGCTGTTCTAGGCTATATGCAGCCTAGATTAATACCACTGACATTCCTTACTTGGACAGAGGGCCCATGGTCCATTTTCCTGAAGCATCTTTCCCGCGACTTTCAGTTCTCATTAAAACTTGAGTTTACGCTGTGTTCTGAAAACTACGTGATCCACCTCATCTGTAAACTATATCGTGAAAACATTTTTTAAAAATTAACTTACTACAAATAAGACAAGTTTATTTGACCGTATTTCTGACCTTTCTCTCTGTGAGCAGTAATCATAACTCAGTGGATACTCTGAAATCAATTTGAGTGTTAACACAAGTGAAATAAATACATCTCAAGAAAGTATAGTGCTCACTGGCACCAAAAATACTATAAAATATACAAAAATGCACACTAAACTACATTTCTGTTCTTTATGCTTCAAATATGTGTCCTTACATGCTGGCACATACATAGGACTATGTTATATTAATTTTAATAATACAGAAAAAATAATCTCAATTACCACAAACCAGGAAGTGCTGGTAACCAATCTTTCAAATAAATTACCATGTCTCACAATTTGGCATAAACTCTGATCCTTATGAATAATTCATATCTTGTGCATTAATAATGCATGTTCTTCCTACTGGAATGCTCTCTAACACAGAACGGATGCCTCTTACCAATTTCCTCAATTGACATGATGGAGTAAATCCAGATTAGAATGGTGTTTTTCATGCTCCCTTTAAAACTGCAATACTTGGCCAGCCAATAAGCTGATCAGAAATAGGAAGTTCCTATTATTCTTTTGCAGTTTCCATGGGAGTTACTCTGTCAAATTCCCCAACAATGGTTGTTCTTGCTAATGAGAACATTTGCAAAGTAGAAAAGAAAACCATGGGAACTTTGGCAGGGCTGATAGAGATGGTTAGTGCTGTTACCTTGCTCCCTAATTATATATTCATATAGTCACAATATCACAGGACATAACTGCTAATACCTGGTAATCAGCAGGAAAATAAGTAGAAAGAAGGAAGGGAGGGAGGGAGGAAGGGCGGAGAGAGAAAGAGAGAAGGAAGGAAGGAAGGAAGGAAGGAAGGAAGGAAGGAAGGAAGGAAGGAAGGAAGGGAGGGAGGAAGGAAAGAAGGAAGGAATTAATGAGAATCAGGCGAAGGTTTTATAATAATTACAGATGTTCCTGCCTACCAGGGTTTCCTCCCTGGCTCAGCGGACTACTGTGAAATGCCTTTTCAATTTTCAGTAAAAAATACCTGCCATACAAAAACAGTCCAAAAACCAATTAAGAGAAACACATCCAGCGTCATATACACTCATTTGTAGAGAAAGACACTCACTCGTCACCCCCCTCAACAGGGCCATTCTGATTCATCATTTTTGGTGATTCTAAAGTAGACTTTCCTCTCCTGCCCCCCATGTCACCCCCATCTCTGGCCAAAAGGCACAGGAATAACTTAAACCGCAACAAAACTTGACACAAGGCGAAGAGAAATGAGGTACCTGGCTTGTAATTTAAAAAAAAACATCATTCCAGTATCAGCTAACCCTCCCTCAAGAATTCCTTCACCATCCCTCCACCCACAGAGGGAGAGAGTGGTCTCTCTGGTCCAGGCCCCCTGGAGAAGAGACGGGGGGGGGGGGGGGACACACAGACGGAGTTTCAGAATCTGTCCCCAAGTACCCTCGGATTCATTCATTGATTCTTTCCGTAGATACGTAGCGAGCACTTTCTCTACGCCAGGTGTCATGTTCTTCCACACTAAACAATCTTCCAGTGGGTCTCCCACGTGTATTTCGGCAACAGAAATCCATCCCCTGCGTTTAGGTTGAGACACAGTTCAGCTCTGGGCATCTCCCGGGCGCCGGCCGCAGGCACAGGTCAGCCCACAGCGCCTCTGCAGACCTGGGACAGAGGTGCTGGACAGTCCGAAGAGACCTTTCTGCTGGGTACAGATCTCTCCCTGGGGTCAGAGGGGCGCTGACCTCGTTCACACGGAGAACGTGTGTCCTGTTCCTCAACCAGCCCATGCGTCCCCTGGAAAAGTTAAGTTGGCGGCGAGTGGAAGGAGAGGGCCGGCGGGGCCGTCCGGCAGGCTGCGCGCCCGCCCGGCTTCTTGGCTGCGACTCTCTTGGCTACCGAGAAATATTTATTTCGAGGAGATGGGCTCCAGCGGCTACCGCAGCCCGACAGCGGCCACCACCAGAAAGCCAAGTCATCCGCGAGATAAAGATAGATCCATTACATATCTAGACACGGGCCCTGCCAGTGGCCGCCGCGGGAGGCGTGGGTTTCGGAGGAGAAGCCACCGCGCGCCGGGCCGGGAACCTCCTTCCCCTCTCCAGGGATGCCGGCTCCAGATAAAGACAATCGCGCGGGCGAACCGGGAAAGGAAGGATCGATACTTACCCCGAGGCGTCTGCTCCGGATCTTCACGTAGCCTTGCTTCACTATGTCATTAAAATTGGAAGCCATCCCAGGCAACCGGTAGTCCCCCTTACCCAAGCGCGCGCACCCTAAGTGGCTTTGGGGAGGGTCGAGGGCGGGCAGGGTCAAGAGAAGGAGTGGGGGGGGGGGGGTTGTGCAGGTGACGCTGCTTCGGCTGCCGCTCGGCGAGGCTTCAGAAGGCGCACATCACTTTCTCCGTCCCCCAGACCCCAAAAGTGGACGGCCGGCTCGCAGCCACTTTGGGGGAGCGCGGAGAGCGCGAGCCGGGAGGCGAGGCTGGAGCGCCGGTGTCAGCTGACTCCGCCGCGGGCCCGCCAGGAGGAGGAGCAGCGCCTGCCAAGGGATCCAGCCCTCCCTCTTCCCGGGGCGGAGGAGGAGGAGGAGGAAGGAGGAGGAAGGAGGCAGGGAAGGGGGGCTGAGAGGAGGAGGCGCGCGGGTCCCGCGCCGGGCTGTGGCCACCCGCCAGCAGCCGCACTCGACCGCGCTGGCACCTCCCGGCCTGGCCCCCGCCCAGCTTCCCGACCCGCTTCCCCGGTGTGTCCCTCGCCGCCTCCCAGCCCCGCGGGCCCCCACCGCCCCCGCGCCTCGCCCGCAGCCTGCCCAGATAGCGCCTGGTCTGCGTGCGCCCTGTCTGATTTAAGCAGGAGAGAAAATTTCACTTTTTTGCAGCCGCCGCCCACCCAGTCTCTCCTTTCAACCTTGGTTCTTTCCTAAGAAGGGCTGATTGTGTGTGTGTGTGTGTGTGTGTGTGTGAGAGAGAGAGAGAGAGAGAATGAATATGGTGTTGCCACGCTTTGCCTTGACCTTGGCATGTGAGGAGAGAGATATTGTCAAGGCTCAAGCTAAGAGCTTCCTTGTGTTTCCTTGGCTTTGGGCAATTAGCTTTCTGCAGTATCTTGTGTCAGATGCCTGTCTTTCCCGCCCCCGTAAGTTTCCCAGGGGCTAAGACTTGGTTTCATCACTTTTTGTGTCCCCAAAGCCCGACCCAGAGTAAGCGCTTAGTAGGTCTCCGTGGTTATCAAGATGGC
This sequence comes from Loris lydekkerianus, assembly GCA_963574355.1. NCBI lineage: Eukaryota > Metazoa > Chordata > Mammalia > Primates > Lorisidae > Loris > Loris lydekkerianus. Next base: position 19,252 of record CAUYPK010113619.1, on the reverse strand, counting down.
TACCCTGGGTGCCAGACATGGTCCTTAGCCCTCTGCACGAATTAACTCATTTAAATTCCCCTGTGCTTTTGAAGGTAGGTGCCTCCTTAGGTAAATACCAAGCCCGTATTTAAACCTCCAGAGTCTGGCAATAGAGTTCACTCTCATATCCATTATGGCATACTGCCTATAAAATAAGTTTAAAGGGGATCAGATTTTACACTCACCTGCGTCTCACTGCATTCCTTTCTTCAAGCTTACTTGAGTTGATAATTGCTAGCATTGATTGAGCACCAGCCTGCTAGGCCTGCTGCTAATCTTGTTAAAGGAATAATGACTTAGGTACTAACAGTCACATTTTATAGACTGAAGCTCAGAAGAGTTAGGCCCCTAGGCCTTGTCACGGGTCCTAATTAGCGCCACTATCAGAGGTGGGATCCCAGGGTGGTGTGTGTATGTTCAGCTCTGCCCTAAACACCCTCTTATACCTGTTCCAAAGAGCAGGTGTCTCAGAGAGGAAGGCTGCTAGTTGGTTTCCAAGGAAGATCTTTCAAATCCTTTGCACTGTGTTCAAAGGCCAAAAGGATATCAGAAACTTGACAATTCTTGTTCACCAAACCAAAGCGGGGTGATCTTTGGTCAGAGCTGCTAAGCAGATTCATTTACTGGTGGATTCTTTGACCCAATGATATCAAAAGGCCTTTCAACTTTAAGATTTTATGAATCTTCCCTTTCTCCCTGGAAAGATTAATTTTCAGTCCCCTTGGCTTGACAGGTGTTAAAGAAGAATGTGTTGTAGGAGAGCTGAGACTAAATTGGGGCAACCGAAAAGCAAATATCTTGGCAGGGAGAAGTCTTTTTGCTATAGAGTAAACCATCTGCTCTCTCTTCATGTTGCCATTCTATGGAAAATGATATTTTAATTTTAAGTCTCTCACAAATGAAATGGTAAAATCATTTTGAGAGCTCTTCCTGAAAAGTTGGGGTAACAACAAAAAATGCTGTCCGCGGTTGCCATGAAATAGAGGTGTTCGTGGAAAGCATTTGTCTAACACATCATTTGTAGACCAAATCGACAGTGTCATAGAAACAAACAATAAAGAAATCAAGGCATAAGGAGCTTGGAGTGAAGGGCCCACAATAACAAAATAATTTCTGACTAAAACTGAAGCTGAAAAATCCATCCTTTGATCATTAATCCATAAACAATTGAACTAGATCTGAGGAAAATAGATTCAGATGAGAAATCATCAAATTAGATCTAAAGAAACAAGGGAGGTTTTTTTTTTTTTCTATGTGCAACATTAAATCCAGCATATGGTTTTATTTGTTTGGTGGAATCAAATTTAATATGCATGTATATAGAACATTCACAGGACAGCCTATGGTCCAAATTGTGCAATACACAACCATGGCAGAAAGGGAAAAGATTAATTCGCAGAGATAAACAACATAAATGGTTTTCTAGAGTTGCACAGTGCACAACTTGCACAACTATATGCTGCCCAACAGACATATAGCCACACACAATTTAGTTGCCCCAGAAATTAGTTTGACAAAAAAAATTATTTCAGCCTATGTTTTTAATTCAATTTTTAACATTTAGAACTTATTTACAGTATACACTTCCATGTGCTTCCTTGTCATCCAGACTCCCTTCTTCCAACATTGGTAACTATTTTCACTCTGAGTAGACGCCCCCTGCTCCCAGTCCAGGGGCACAGCCCTGTACATTGCCTTGCTTTGGACTAATTTGGACCAAATTAGTGATTGGTTCCAATGTGAGTTCATGACCTAAGTTGACCAATTACGAGTTAATTGGGTCACTTCTGCTGAATGCTGGGACAAAGACTCATACTCTGGCTGAAATGGAATGTGGATGAGAGAAGCCGTGGACCTGCTGGCACGCATCCTGAGACTCCAAGGCTTGCCTGAGATTGAAGGTTGCACAGAACATACAGAACTGACAGACAAAGAGAAGCAAACACAATCCCAATGGCACTATTCCAACTCCTCATCTAGCACCTCAAGAAAATATTATCTTACTTAAGTAGATACAAAACTGTTGTAACCATTAGATGCCTAACTGCAATGATGTAAGTTGGATAAAAGTATAGTCATTTCTCATGTAACAATCCAGCAATGACTGTTTGTCCTGGGCAAATAAAAAGGGTTCACCCATAGATCAACTGTGAAGGTGGCTCTGGTACCCTGGGCTTCCATCCTTGAATCTAGTTACTCTCACTTCCCAGCAAGGAGAAAGAGTGAGCATGGAGGAAAACCAGCTCCCAATAGAAATGTGATGCAGGGGTTTCAAACATCTTTCTCTTACATCCCAGAGACCAAGGTTTTGTCACATGGCACACCCAACACCGTGGGAGAATGGAAAATGCCGTCTCCATTGGGGCATGCTTCAGTTACTGTAACTGACAACGGATGAGTCAAAAACTGAGCGTGGTGGCTTGTGCCTGCAATCCCAGCAATTTGGGAGGCTGATGTGAGAGGATTGCTTGAATCCAAGAGTGTGAGACCAAACTGAACAACAAAGTGAGACCCTGGCTAATAAAGAAAAAAAAGTGGGTCAATTAACGCTTTCTCCTTCACTTAAACAAATCTTTTGTTTGTTTGTTTGTTTGTTTTGCTTAAACCAGCCCAAACTAAAATAAACTGGTAAACTGTCACTTGCCGCCAAAGGAGTCCTGTGTCAGGCCCCTGTCAAAGGCCCTTGACTTGAATCTTAAGGAATCTAAGTTAATTATACAGACACAACAGTAAGGCTTAGATTACTTGAAAAATCCCAAAATTTTCTGTGGCATTTCCATAAAGCCATTGACTGACAGACATGAAAGTGACCTCAGCCAACTGCTTTAATCTCCGTCACTTGGGAATTAACACATTTCCCACTCTGCAGGATTCTGTTGAAGGACTGATGGACCCCAGTCACTCCCACTTCAGACAGGGCACATGATTGAGGCTGGCCAATCAGCACACGCCACTCTCTGATTGGCCCGGACCATGTGACCTGGAAGAGCCAATCAAAATCTTCCTGGGGAAATAAACACAAACTCTGAGGTTTGTACACTAACAAGCAGCAGCTGGGCCTGCAGCTTATCCTGACCATCTTGTCACCAAAACGGGAAACTGGCAGAGAATAAAGGCAAGAAGGGGCCAGGTGGGGCTAGAAACCAGGCTAGAGCTACCGTGGCTGAAGTCAGAAGTACCTCTGGGAATTCTTGGCTGCCACCTTTTTGTTCTTTCTTGTTTATTTGGTCCCATACTTCCCAAGGCTGGGACTAGGGCAGGAAAATAAGGCACCTAGGGTACAAAATTTAAGAAGGCATTCGCTGTCAGGGCTGTGTGAGTGCTGAGCCTCCATCTGCATGACCCTGAGAGGGAGAGCTTCCTTAAATCTCACATTATCCCTGCTTCCCTTGCTGCATCCTAGTTGGGCCCTGATAAGGCCCTTATTTTAAAAGTATTAATTAAAATTAAAAGAGGGTGGGTGCATTCACAGACTATACATACAGTGATACTCTTCCCCTAAGTGGGTATCCTGTTATGATACAAAGCTGAATCACACACCGAAGAAGACCCTGTTCTTCATACACATAGCAATGCAAAGCCAGAAATTAATCCCAGGTTCCAGAGTCCCCTGCATTCAAAGCAGAAATCCACTCTAGCTCAAGCACACGGGCAACTCACATCATGCTCTCTCATTTCATTCAGCATATTATTATTATCATTATTATGATTTTTTTTTAGCTGTTGAGAACAGAAAAAAATGTGTGCAGAAACTCAGAGGCCTCTATACTCTTCCAAAGCAGGTGCTGGGTTTCCAGGCTTTGCCCCAGAAGCTTGTATTTTCACAGAGCCCCACAACGTTCCAAGGCTGAGGCTGGAATGGCACTTGTCCAATGCCCTTACCAAAAATAACTTGAGCTTTGCCCCCACTGCCTGCTGCTCTCAGTGGGAGCGTCACAGAAACATATGCAGCCATTCCTCTGGCAAGGTGAGACAGAGCTAATGAAATGAATGATTTGGCTATCACCAAAGAGGGAGGTCGGTGGCTTCGCAGCCAGGTCTCTCCTCTGTCAGTTCTCACCCAGCTCAAAAAAGATAACTTGGGGGATGGCATCAAATCAGGTGGGAGAAAAGCTGGGAACAGGTCTGTTTCAGCCATTCATTGCTCTGTTCCTTCTTTTCTGCTCCAACAAACACTTATTGAGTATCTGCTATGGGCAAAGATTGTCCACAATAACCTTTGTGTGTGTGTGTGTGTCTGTCTGTCTGTCTCTCACACACACATACAAGCACACTCTACAATATTTCATGGACTTATATCTCAGAGGTAGAGAGAAAAAATAAACTAGTAAATAAGCAATTTAAATAGCTGCAGAGGGTGGGTGAAAAGGTAATCAGTGGTGTGCTATGCAGGGAGTAACAGAGAACACAAGATAGGACAGAGTCAGGGAAATCTTCTCTACAGCAATGACATACAAGCTAAGAAGGGAAGGATGAGAAGAAGCTTGGGAATGTCAGAGAAAGTTTATCCCAGTTAGAAAGAAGAGGACTTGAAAAGGCCAGGATGCAGGAGAGAGCTTAGTAAGTTCAAATGGCTTCAGGAAGAAGAGTGTGGCTTAAGTCCAGAGAAACATGGAGTGATTTGAAATGTAGACATAGAGCTATGGGACAGTATAATATTTGTCCTTGTAGGCCACAGCAAAGAGATGGCATTTTATTCACAAGAAGGAAATTATGAAGGGGCATCTGATATATATATTTTTTAATATTAGTCTGCCTGATATATATAAAAAAAAGAATTTGAAGGGATTAGATTGGAAATGGTAAAAATCACATAAAAATCTACTCAAGGCCATTACCCAATACTCTTCAGAAAGAGAGAAATAAAGCTGTTGATGAGCATGTGAATTTACGGAGCATAGCATTAATATGTAGTACCTGTTAAAAATTAAAAACTTCCATAATTGCTTACCCTTGACTTTCAACAATTTCAATTATGGAAACGTATCCAAAGGCACAGATATTTAGTTAAAGGACTAGCACTGCGGTGCTATTCATGATAAACACGCAGGGAAGTTCTGCTTGGTTCAGGTCTTACTTGGGAGTGATGCCATCCAGGTGGCAGGTGTGTGAACATTTCCTCCCCTCTCATGGGCCCTTGGGGAATTCATTAACCATCCACCTGCTGCAAGGTGGGTCTGCAGTTCTTCAGTTTGGGCCCCTTTTCCCCTCAACTTCCAGGATCCCAGTACCCAGGCCGGTGTTGGGTTCCTGTTGCTCTTCCGGATGGTCCTTTTGGTGGCATCTATTCTAGAATAATGTCAGGTTGTTCCTTCTGTGTGTTTCATGGGCCAGAAGAAAAAGTCAAGTGTCGCCCCATCCATGGACACGCTCAGGGTTTACTCTCAGGGCAGCTGTAGCCATTAGCTCTGCCACAGTCAGGGCAACCAGCCCACCCCAAGCCTTTAGACTATTGAGGAATAGCTCAGTTAGTCACCTGTTGATGTGTCTCCCCTACCCCAAGGGGAAGGCACATCTATCCTTCAGGGCAATTCTCTTGGAAACTGCTCACTTCCTATTGGGTGAAGGGAAAGCTCCCCTGTCCATTCCCTGTGGAGAAGAGAAGACCAGCTTTCTGCCAAGGAATCTTCCTTTTTAATCTCTTTGGCCACAACATCTTACTTATGCTGGAGATCACAACATCTTACTTATGCAGGAGATGTATGATCAACTTATGCAGAAAATTGGTTTTGAAATACTTTTTTTTTTTTTGGGGGGGGGGCAATTTCTGCACAGATGGCCCAGCACCTTGCTTTAGAATGTTTCCGAGATGGTTTTGCCCCCTAGGCCTGCAAGGCTTTGGCCAACATGAAGAAACCGGATGAGTCACATTTCCCATTCTGTTATAAATCCACGTCACTGCCATTAAAATGAATGGAAAAGATGGCATTGATTTGCCCATTTTGCAGGTGTTATTTGAGCTACAATGTGAGCCAGGCATGTCGGTACTGGGAATTTAGCAGGGTGGATAGAAGGAGACCAGCGTCTCTGCCTTATAGATCTATTATAGAAGTTCACTGGAAGTAGGAGACATAAAATAGTCAAAACAATATAAAATGATGCCCAAAGAAAACTTACAGGGTGCTGTACAAGTGTCAAAGAAGGAGATGGGACCTGTGCCCTTTGGAAGAAGGGAGATGGAGAAATTAGGGGGCTGAGATGGGAAGGAGGAGGTGCGATTACTTAGGCAACACAGAAAAGTGGAGGCAGCAAGGCTGGTGTGAGCACTGTGAGAAGGAAGGGTGTGTGGTCTGGGTAACACAGAAAGACGGTCGGGGTGGCTGGAATTGGGAGAATGCGAAGACTAATATTTCCAAAATTATCTGTATGTATTAATATCTATATATTCCCCATTCTAACAATGTGCTTTTCATATAGAACAAAAACCCAGACTGAACACATGCTCACTAAAAGATTGACCATGGTTATTAATTGTTGCCAGGAGTAGGAGAGATTTTCATTTTCTCCTGTGTGGTTTTTAAAAAATTAAGTTCCTGGTGGGATTTTTAAAAACCAGAATGACCATTTCTTCCTGCACAGGTGGAACTCACATTGCAGGTTTTATAACTAAGGACACAAAAACAAACATATCCCTCTAGCCGGCTTGATTGCAATACAATCAAGAGTCTTGTGATCCTGAGGCTTTCCTCAGTACGTGCTCAGCTTCTCTTCCAGCAAGAAGGGCCCTCCTCTCTGTAGGTTACTGCAAAGCTGATCCAAAAAAATCTAGGCCAATGCACAAGAAAAAGACCAGGGAGAAGTAACTAAATAACAAAGGCATTTGGCATTTCTAGGGCCACTTTTCAAAATGAAGTATATATCCAACGGTAGTTGCAGGAAGATTAGAAGTCAATATTCCAGAGGCTTCAGCGGGGCTATTTCCTAGTTCATCGAGTGACGTTAGGCAAGCCATTAATTTCTCCTCATAACCTGATCTGGAAAAGAGAGATAAATGGGGCCAGCCTGTTGGTGCAGTCAGTTAAGGTCCTGGGATAAGAGGTGTGAAGAGGGCAGAGTCTTCTGTTCCAAGTGCTCTGCCAGTGTTAATTAATCCTCAGAGCACCCTCCAGCGCTGTAATATTATCCACATTTCACAGCTGAAGGACCTGAAGCAGAAATACTAAATGATTTGTCCAAAGACAAAGAAGTCTGCTGCTTCTTTAGCAAGCTGTAGCGTTGGTGTCCAAAGATTAAGCATTGTCAATTCACAGATAGAATGCAATTAGATTGTGGCTGGAATGTTTTTAATTTGAAAACACAGATCAGTCAAGGATAAGCAAGGAGGGAAAAAAAAAAGAACAGGTTCACTTATAGTGTAATGCGACAGACCCATCTGCAACTTTAGGGATTCCTTTCTGTACTATAATTAGCTGCACGTGTCAATTCCACCTTTATCTCATTGGACAGAACTTAGTCATGTGACCTTGTCATCACAAAGAGGCGGGAAAGTGTAGGCTTTATTCATCACAGCCATGTCTGCAAATGAAAAAGTGCTGTTGTGTGGGGAATGGATCAAAGAGGGGAAAGCTAGTGAAAAACTAGGGGAAAAACTAACAGCCATGATCTTGAAACACCCAAAAACAAATTCTCCGTCCTCCCAATGTCATCCACCTTTAGTATTGCATATTATACCACTTACCATGATTTTGGCTGAAATAGCATGAAACTCAGCCACCAGTACCTCAGATCAATACAGCCATTGCTGTATTTTGTAAAATATTATATAAGATGTACTTCCATTTTATGCAGCATAAGGAAAATTTTTTTAAAAACACCAACTTTTCACATAAATGAGCAATTTTGGTTCTTAAACAGCTTGAGATATAATTGACATAATCCAACAATCTTCACATATATACAGTGTAAAACTTCACAGATTTTGACCTCTGTATACATCGGGGAGATCATCACGATAGTCGAGATAATGAACGTAGCCGTCACCTCTCAAGGTTTTCTCATGTGCCTTTTTAATTCCTTCCTCTGTCTCAGTAGATGATAGTCCTTAAGAAACCACTACTCTACTCTGTGTCCCTGGGTTTATATTTTCTATTTCAATGCTATTACAAATAACATTGCTGTGAGTATTTAGCTGCCACTTATTAGTGAGAACAAGGGTGTTTGTTTTTCCATTCCTGAGATATTTCACTTAGGATAATGCACTCCAGTTCTACCTAAGTTGCTGCAAAAATCATTTCTTTCATTTTTTTTTTTTTTTCCGATGCAAGAGCAAAAAGCTGTTTTATTGCAAGTTCGAACTTGGACTCCTGGGGTCTCCGCCACAACGGATCCGTGCCAGGAGCCCATTTCTTTCATTTTTATGGCTCAGTAGCACCCCGTGATGTGTATGAGCCATTTTTTATCCATTCATGAATTGATTGGCACTTAGGTTGATTCCACATCTTTGCAGCTGTTAATTATGCTGTGATAAACAGTCAAGTGCAGGTGAATTTTTTTGATAAAATTATTTCTTTTCTGTTGAGTAGTGGGCTTGCCGGATCAAATGGTAGGTCTACATTTATCGCTTTGAGGAATCTCCAGACTTTTTTCCATAGGAGTTGGACTAGCTTCCATTCCCACTGACAGTATGTAAGTGTTCATATTTCTCTGCATTTATGCCTGTATCTGTTTGTTTTTTGACTTTTTGATAACAGGGGTAAGGTGATATCTCATTGTGGTTTTAATTTGTATTCCCCTGATGAGTTGTGATATTGAACACTTTTTCTTATGTTTGTTGTCCATTTATTTATCTTTTTTTGAGAAAATTGTTTATGTCTTTTGCCCATCTTTTTGGTGGGGTTGTTTATTTTCTCCTTCCTGATTTTTTTTTTTTTTTGAGTTCTTTATGCATTTAAAAATTATATGTTCCTACATACCTATTTTATTACAACCTATCTTTCCCTCTTCCTCACTTTTTGGAGTTCTGCACAGTTTACTACACAGAGATCTAGTCCATTAAAATGCTGAATCATACTTCGTCATATGACAAAAACACATTTTTGTTTCTGCTTTTTCCATTGATGGACATTTAAGTTGCTTCCATTTTATCCCTACTACAAGAAATAGGCCCTAAATCGTTATGCCTTAAATATGGAATAAGATCATCATTGCAATAATATCTTTCAAAAAATATCTTAGACCTCTGAGAATTCTTGACATTCTAATATCAGAATTCTTAAAGAATGTAGGTGTTTGTGGGCTTTTTTTTTTTTTTAATGAAATCAAACACTCACTAGACCTTCTAAAGAACTAGTGCAATAAAAACCTCTGTTTTGCAGAAACTCAGCAGGGAGAGTAAAAGCTAAACTAATATATTTTAAATATTTCTTTGATTTCCCTTGTAAGCTTCAGTCTTTAACTCCCACATCAGTCTATTAAAATAACAGCAAACATATAATGTATAACTATAAAATGTGGAATGATAGAAGCACGGTGGTGTGGGATATTGCATTTAGTATTCTAGCTGAACAAAAGATAACATTTGGTCTTCCTGTGGAAGATCAAAAGAGATGTTCTGTCAGGTGGCTAACATTTACATTCAAGGTCCCCATTCTGTGTTGCATCCAAGAAACCCACACCTCCCACTCAGCTTGCAATCTTGACTGGAACCTGCTCTCCTTTGACTGGATACCCCCAAATATGGTACCTTGGTTTACTGAGTATTTTAAGCTGAAGGAATTGGAGAAAAACACAGAAGCAAGAAAGTCATTTCTCTGACCTTGTCACACCTTTCTTCCCTGAAGCCATAAAAAGAATCCTCTGACCTACTTCTCCAGAAAGTCAGTGTTAAGACCCTCATTCCAGTGAGGCCCTGCCCTATACCTGGGGAGAAAAATTTTTGCACAGAGAGGCCGAGAAGAATCTCGACAAACAAGGCTTGCTAAATTGTCCCCGCTATTCCTGTTGAATCAGACCCACTCCTGTCCGATCACACGTCTACACACCTATCCATTCTTCATCAAAATAAACAGTTGACCCTGTACCTTTGAAGCTTCATTTCTGGAGGTTCTAGTGCAAGTAAATCTGATATTAAATAAACTTGCCATTAATTTTTTTGTCTTCTTAATGTTCCTTTCGTTACAGGAGCATCAGCCATGAAACTCGCAACAGGGGTGAGGAGATATTCTGCCTTTTTGCCTCTATACTTGGAATCTGTAAATATTTTCTACCCAGGTTTAAATGCTGGCAGCTTTGTCAGGAATCCTGAAGGCTTGCACGTAGGTCCATTCTGTCCTTGGACCACACAAATGTTGCTGAGATTCAGAATGACGTCCCTTTGAACTTTGCCCGTACTTGACTTGGGAAGCCATCTCTGACACCTTAGTTTCCCTTCAAACTTACCTTTTCCTTTTCTCTCCAAATATGTCAAGCCCTTATCCACCAATCTCCCCAATTTATTAGCGCAATTTTATAGTGCTCTAGCCCCAAACCACGTTCTCATTATTCATTCCTCTTCCTTCCACATACTTCCATCCCAGTGCTTCTTGACTTATATATTTTGATGCCTTTTAATTTTGTCCATAGAGATACACGACTCTATTTTATAACACCAAAATAAAATGAACTTCCTTTACAACATCAGTATTTTTTGTTTTGAATTTTACATTTTAAAATTAATTCTCCCTCACTGTTTCTCTGATAACCTGACATATCACTGCCCATCCTTTACCCCTAATCTTTAGGTATCGTTTTAAAGTATGTTAGCCTTCAGTAAGAATGTAATTGCATGCATCTTTTCACTGGATAGCTTAATGGACTTTTATTTTTAACATTGACTGGTGTATTTGATCTTCCTCCTGCCTTACTAACTTTTGCTCTCTGCTTATTCATCTTTTATATAAAAACTATGTTTTCCTTTTAATTTGTAACAATGCTGATATTTAAAAAAATGTTGACAATTCATACCATCTACATCCGTACAACTTATTGTTCCTATTAACATGACTTCATTATCAATTATATTCCTGGAAAGGAAATTCTTGCCCCCCAAAATGAAGATGGAAATAGCTTTGTTTCAGGAGTGCCCTAAAAATCCATTTATCTGAACAATAGATGATTTGCCTTCTTCAGAACAAGGAACAATTGCCCCTTTTCTTTCTTAATCAATAGATAGTGCAAATAGATTCCTCAAATTACTGTTTATTCTTTGAAGATTCACCTCAAAATCTTTGCCTCTCCACATCCATCAATTCTCAACTATTACATCACAAGCTATACAAATCCCTACGTTGAAAGACTCACCTTAAATCAGACCACAAATTCCTCATGCATATCTCACCTCAGCAAAGCTACTTCAGACATAGCCCATGTTTAACTTTCCCCATGGGAGATGCTGCCTGCCCATACTGTAGTAAACCATAAACTTGGCTTTGCTGGAGCTGCAGAGTATTTTAATGTTCTCTTTAAGGAGTCAGCAGCTAACACCATTATGGGAACCCACCCAGACCCTCAGAGTTGATATAAAGATTATTCAACAGATGCCTTCTCTTCTGTGAATAAAAGCAGTAACTTCTGAAAAACAAAGCTGCCATGAATTCCCTTTTATGGCTGATCTATTCCCAGAAGGGTGAACCTACATAAAACCTACGCCCAAATCCCTTTTCCAGGTGGAGTTTTAAGACCCTGAAGTAGATGAAAAGTTTCCTCATCCCTGTATAGACAAATATTATTAGAAACCCTCTTATTCCCTCTTTGTTCTTCTGAAGATCCATAAAGTCATTTGTTTTGTTTTTCATAAGTGCCTTTCTCTCCCTCCCTGTCACCTACAAAATGGTATATGAGCTGAGACGATTATGTTCATGATCTCATCTGAGGGAAAGTACTTTGAATGGTGATCTAGGTGCTGAAGTTGGTGTATAGCTCCCCAAGGGGAATACTTCAAAGGTGACCATGGGTAGTGATATTCATCGATGAGTCATGTAGCACATTTTCTAGAATTAGTTTGTGAACTTACTTATCAGACCTCATACATATCCAAAATTCTAAGCACCTCTGTGAGTTACTTATTCCTAAATTTTCCTGTGTGTCTGCACATTGCATGTGTTTTAAAAAACAGGGGGTTTTCCTCTGGTTAATATGTCTTTTGTTAATTTAATTTGCAGACCCCAGTAACTAAACCTAAAAGTGTAAATAAATGTTTTTTTTTCCCTGCCCCACACTATTCTATTCTTGTTTCCCAGGCAGTTAATTTTATAAATATACTTAAATCTGTGTTCCATGATTATATATATAAAAAAAAATCTTTTTGTGGAAGATTAAAAATTAAGAAATTTTCATTTCCCCTTCATCATGCTGCCTTCCTACTTTTTGCTGATACGATGGGGACCTATAAGGATAGAAATGATAATGAATTTATATCAAAAATGTGTTTCAATTATTATTTTTGATATTTATATTAGGTTTATAAGCATCTACGATGGAAAATTCAGCCTACTTTGCTTTGCTTTATATCAGCTCCACCCTGCTCTTCTAGAACCTATTGCTATAATCTGAGATCTTCAATCTATTGATCTATTATTTTTTTCCTATACTTTCTCATTCAAAAATTATTTTTGAAATTATTAGCACATAAGACTAAACCCTATTGTTAAATTATATCTCTTGACTGTCAGTTTTTAATTCTCTCATTTCCTTCCTCTGAAATTCTGTACTTTGATGCATTCTTTTGAATAGCAGATAGCTTTGATTTCTTTTTTTTTTTATTTTCTAAATTTACACTGAAAGTAATTTAGGGTTTTCACATGAATGCTGTGACCCATTTTCAACGTAGGAATAGGGGGAGGGTGGAATAAGAAGGGACGGAGGGAGTATGGGGGCTGGAGGAGGGGAATTGGTGAGAATACATTTGTGGTGCATCTTACAATGGTATATGTGAAACTTAGTAAATGTAGAATGTAAATGTCTCAACACAGTAACTGTGAAATTACAAGGAATGCTGTCTTAACCAGTGTGATATAAATGTGTCAACCGGTCTCTGAAACTAGTGTATGATGATCATACCAATGTACATAGCTGTGATTTAATTAGAAAAAAATTTTTTTTTCAAAACTGCAGAAAAGAAAACAACAAAAACAAACGAACAAAATAAAAAAAAAGCCCAAAAAAGTAAAAGAAACAAACAGAAAGGCGCCGTCTACACAGAGGTTGTTCTTGTGTGTAGAAATATTCTTATAGCTATATGTATGATGCATCTTTCTTAGGAATGTAATCAATTGGTATATACTTTCCGGACACCAGGTGGCGCTGAGTGCAGTTTTAGGCTTATACCTGATTGACAATTTATACTGTTACCATGGTAACCGCCTTACCTGGCTGATAGCTTTTTTGGAGTTTTTGTAAAAGTTTATTACCCAAGTAATGTGTAAACTCACGTATTTTGCTCCAGACAGCACTCTTCGACTGATCTTTCCTCTCGGTGCAGGAGTCCACGCTTCTCAAATCTTTCCCCACTGCTCCCAGGTTCTCCTGCCAGCTGGCGTGTATTATGGGGTGGGGGGGGTGGGGTGGGCGGGGGTTGCTACTGGGTTTGCGGCCAGGCTGGAGCTGGCTTCTGGGGCTGGCCGGCTTGCACTGCTGGCATGATGGGAGTTGGTTTGCGCAGCAGGAGGACTCAGGGACCTTATTCTGAGTTTTATGATTCAAAGTTTTTCTTTTTGGTAGGCACCAGCCAGTTAGCAGCACAGCCTGAACTGCCAACCCCTTCCAGCCTTCCTCAGCAGGAATGTTGTGGTTTTACTCAATCCCTGCTGGTCTGGGGGAGGGTGCCGGCCCTTAGATAGTTCAAAATGTCTGTTTCCTGGGCGTGCTTCCTTCCCTTCTATTGTCCAGCAGGTTGCCCGGTTCCCGTGGTTTTGAGTGGCTCTTCTTTCGGATGCCTCTCTCAGTTCAGGAATAAGTATTTGTTAATTTGATTTCATCAGCGTTTGCAAGCTGTTGCTGTCAGCAAGGGAGGGGCCTGTTGGCCAACTCGGCCAGGCAGGGAAGAATCTCTACAACAGTCTGTGCTTTTAAATTACCCCTCAGATATAGCAGTTGCCACTTCGCTGAGTGTTTCCAGCTGAGCGTCTCACAGCAATAATTCACAGTCAGGGAAAATTCAGACACCCTTTCTTCTCTCCTGATGGCTCCGGAGAGGTGGGCTACATGTCCGTCCTGTCCGTCATCATGCTCCTTCTCCTTTGTATTTGTTTTTAAGTAAACGTGTAATTTTTGTTTTTTTGAATTTGGATGTTCAATTTTCCAACACTATTTATTGAAAATACTATCCTTTCTCACAATGAAGGAAATTCTTGCCATTTTCCCCTTCCTTTAAAATGATACTTAACCATATATGGGAAGATTTATTTCTGGACTGACTATTGTATTCCATTTGGTCTATGACATAGTTATACCATGTGTGTCTTTATTCTAATACCACACTATATCACACTGCTTTGATTAGCTTTCTAATGAATTTTGGAATTGGGAAATGTAAGTCCACCAGATTTTTTTCTTACTGATTATTTTTATTATATAGAATTCCTTACATAAGGAATTCTCTAGCACATTGTCTAGAGAAACTATTTTGGTTTTAGCCAATGATTATACATTTATATCTGAGATTTTATCTGATTTTAGGATTTCTTTTCTATTCCTGCATTCAATTTCAGTGGCATTTTTGGCAGGGATTATTTTGATACTAATTTGCATCTGATTCATAAATGTTGTGTGTTTTTTCATTTATCTGTATCTTACTGATTTCTTTAAGCAAAGTGTTACAGATTTTATTGCACATGAATAAGTCTTTTTCCTCTGAATTTTTATTATTAATTAAAATTATTTATTATCATTATTATTTTTTTTAGAAAGAGTCTTGCTAATGTTGTCCTCTGTAGAGTACTATGGTATCACAGCTCACAGCAACCTCAGACTCTTGGGCTCCTTGCCTCAGCCTCCCAATTAGCTGGGACTACAGGCGCCTGCCACAACCCTGGTTATCTTTTGTTGCAGTTGTCATTGTTGTTCAGCTGGCCTTGGTTGGGTTTGAACCTGCCAAACTCAGTGTATGTGGCTGGCGCCGCAACCACTATGTTAGGGGTGTTGAACCAAGATCTATATTAATTTTATTTTATTTCCAAGTATTCTATTTTTCTATTTTTTTTTTTAATTTTCAGAATACAGCACGTGTGTGTGTGTGTGTGTGTATGTGTGTATATATATATATATATGTATATATATATATATGTTACATAATTTGTTTTTGTATATCTTATGTCAAAGTTGTAGTTGTGTGCTCTTTACCCAGAATACCTATATTGTATCTTTTAGGTATATTCTTTCTAATGCTTTTACCAATAGCACTATTTTCTTTTTTCAGGTTGGTTATTTTTAGAATACAGAAATATAAATGATTATAGTATTTTGATTTTGTGTCTTGCACCTTTACTGAAATAATTTGATTATTTCTTTAACATTTTTTAAACCTTTATTTTTCTTCTTTAGATTATTTCCATGACCTACACGGTTATAGTGACAGTGAGTTGAATACCTCTTGGGAATTCTATGGAAGCTCTGTCTGTGGTGAGCAACGTTGTTTTTTAATTTGGTGGAAAGTAAGTAGGGCACAAACATTTTATAAACATGACTCTTTTGGAAAAGTTCTGTTTTTTCATTTAGAGTTCTTGGCTGACAGTTAAAATCCTGCTTCTGACTTCTTTCTCTGTCTTTTTCTTCCATTAGAACCAGATAATAAAGCTGGATATAATGTTTTGTCAAGTCCCCCAGGACCAGAGGATGAAAATGAGGCTGACAGTGATGCGTTTGAATTTGAATTTTCAGATAGCCCCCTATTGCCATGTTATAACATTCGAATGTCTGTTTCTCAGGGGTAAGTTCATGTGGTTGAAAATTATTTGAGCTGCTCTTTGGAAATTAGCAGGACTTAAAAATCATTTTAAACAGATTAGGGGCCCTGTGTATGTTCTAAATGTTCATAAATTTTACATAATGCAGTAGATGTCTTTCTGGAAAAGATTGTCCTCAGTTGGTTATTTGGTTCCACATGGTATAAGCTATCTTTATCAGAACACGACCAAGACAAGTATGGTTTCAGAGCTCAAGCATTGAAATTGTCATTTACTGAATTCTTTGGAAAAGAGGCATTGGTGTTCCCCAATAGACCATTGTAGAGTCTTTTTTTGGCAACATCAGGTGTATCTATGTTATTTTGCTACATAAGTATATAATGTCTAATGATTAGAACAGGGTAATTAAGATATGCCTTACCTCAAATGTTTATCTTTTGCCTCAGGAAAAACATAAATTTTCTCTCCTAGAAATACATGATGTTATTGTTAACTATAATTTCTCTACTGTGCTATTTAATGATACAAGTTATTCCTTAAATCTAACTGTATTTTTGAACTCTTTTTTAGCCATCTACTCGTCAATCTTCCTCCCTCTCTCATACTCTGGTTACAACCACTATACATTCTACCTCAAAGAGATTCACTTTTTTTTTAGCTCTCAAACACGAATGAGAACTTGTGAAATTTGAATTTGTATGTCTGGTTTATTTTAATTAACATACTGACCTTTTGTTATCCATGTGGCCACAAATCATAGGATTTTATTATTTTTTGTCACTGAATAATGTTAAATGTTTATTTAATTATTAAATAAATAATGTTTTTTATTCACCTGCTTTGGACATAGGTTACTCTACATTTTGTGAATAGTGCTGCAGTAAACACTGGGGTGCAGGTGCTTTTTGATATATTGCTTTCCGTTGGAATGTATACCCAGTAGTGGGAATGGTAGATCATATAGTTGTATTTCTTTTTTTTTTTTATGAGCCTACCAGTAGTATAGAGGCATCTTTCTTTGTGAGCATCTCCATCAGTATTTGTTTTTTGTCCTTTTGATAATAGCCACTTCAACTGGATCATGAATTGATACCTCATAATGGTTTTGATTTGTTTTTATTAGAAATAAAAATTATAAAGTTGTGTTGCAGGGTATAGGTAAGGAATGTAACATCTTTCTTTAGATTGGATATGTGTAAAAAGAAAGCAGAGACAGGCATCTGTAGTTAACAAGCTCTGTTAGTAAGAATGAGTGGGCAGGAAGATTAGAATCAATCTTGGGTTGAAGTACAGCACTTTTCTCAGTGAGTGTAAGAGGACATACTAAGAGTCATAAACTGAATGATTGTCAGAGTTAGATGAGTTAGAACTTCAGCTTGTTTTATCAGTAGTGAGAGCAATGAAGTGGATGTTATAATTCTCTTTAATATATTCCGCTTGCTTAGTATAAATCATATGGTCTTCTGTAGATGTTGCCCTAATCATGTAGTCCAGAATCACTCTCACTAAAAGTAGATACTTAACCCTGACCTTGAAATAAGAGTGTTGGTCAGGGAGCGGTATTGTTAGGAGGAATAGCAGGGGGTTCAAAGTCGTTTTTGTTAAGGCTATAGACTTTTATTCAAGATACTAATTAATTGTTGGGAGTACTTTTTATTTTGTCAGAAATAAGAACTACTTCTCTTTTTATTTTGTAGGCCACGAAACTGGTTATTATTTTCAGATGTCCTTAAGAAATTGAACATGACATCCTGTACATTCCACTGCACTTTTCCAAATGTGGCAGTTGTCACAATTGCAGAGGCAGAGTTTTATAAGCAAGTTTCAGCAAGTCTCTTGTTCTCTTGCTCCAAAGACTTGGAATCCTTCAATCCAGAAAGCAAAGAACTATTAGATTTGGTTGAATTCACAAATGAACTTCAGATTCTTCTTGGTTCATCTGTGGAAAGGTTAAATCCCAAGGATATGGCCTTGGAGAAGGACCACTGGTGAGCATTTAAGTCCTATTTTAGGTAGTATGTTATAGTGTTACTCTTGTGTGTATTTGTCAAAATACAACTATTTCTAAAAGGGACATTATTCTATATTAAAATATCTTTGCTTTATATAAGAAAGATGTTTGTTATGAAATTGCTAAAACATTTCTTTTCTTTTAAATTTATAAAAATTGCTTTTGGATAAATTTTTTACTTGGAACATTTTTCTTTTTCCTTTTTTTTTTTTTTTTTTTTTTAGCTTTTTTTCTTGTTTGTTTTCTTTTTGAAATAGGGTCTTGTTCTGCTCATCCTGGCTTGAATATTGTAGATCATTATAGCTTATTGCAGCCACAACCTTCTGGGTTCATTTGAACCCATGCTTTAGCTTCTGGGACTTCAGGTGTGTGGTGCCCAGGCTTGTTTTTCTTAGTTTTTGTATAGATGATGATTTCACCATGTTGCTGAGGCAGATTTTGAACTTCTGGCCTTCCTCTCACCTCAGCTATTCCAGATGCTGAGATTACCAGCTTTTTTCTTTGAATTTTTTGTTTTTTAAGGAAAATGTAATGAGGCTTAAAAAAAAAAAGCCTGACCTGCTAACTTTTGTTTTCTATGAAAAACCTTTATGAGATTAACCATTTATATTTGTAAATGATCTCATCAATTTTAGGAAAATGTTTGGGAGAACTAATTTCATTAATGCACTTGATGTAACTTTTTATTTTGTTTACAGAAAATCTTTCTCAGGACAACTATATGCTATTGGATATAATTCAAACTAAATTGCATCTACATACAATAAATTGTGTAAACTTTGTAACATAGCATGAAAGTAATGTTCATGCAACAACTGAAATATTTTGTAGTTTTTTAAAAAGAAAACTGAACTATTTTTCTGTTTCTAATAAAATGTTGAAAATTAAAGTTGAATATCTTTAAAATAAAATAAAATGAAAATTTCAAATTGTGTGTTTATAAACTTTGTGTGAAACATGTCTGCCTTGTAATAATTTCACAGTTTTCTGAGAAGGTAATAAAACTGTTCAGGAAATGAAAAAATTAAAATAACTTGTATACTATGTGATCCTAAAACATGTTACTGTATTGAGTTACTGGGTATTATAGCTCTTTAATGAAATGTCACACTTTTCCAAAACAGATGCACATTTTACAGTCCACCAGACATCCACTTCTCTGTTTTTGTGCCAGTACCATGCCCTTCTGATCACTATCGATTTGTAGTATAGTCTGGGGTCTGGTAGCATGATTCCTCCTGCTTTATTTTTATTTTGAGTAGTGTCTTGGCTATTCGGGTTTTTTTCTGATTCCATATAAAACGAAGTATTGTTTTTTCAAGTTCTTTAAAGTATGACAATG
>CAUYPK010113618.1:0-67979 GCA_963574355.1 Loris lydekkerianus | reverse complement strand
AAGTGAGAACAATGTAACCTAAAAGTTGATACCCTCATATTAATTTGAAATAAAAAATAAATTATAAAGAAGTCATCCCTAAAACTAAGGAAAAAAAAAAAATCTTGGTATAATTTACTTCTGTAACCGTGAAGGGTCCAGGGCGTTTTGAGCATTTTAATTTACAATTTTAATTTATTTAATGCTTATTTCAGGTTCTTTTTTCTTGTGCTACTTTTTCATTTCAGAGTATCCAAAATTCATCAGTTTTAGATAGATTTTCAAATGTATGCATATATGTTAAATAAAGTACTCTTTCAATTTTCTTCTTTTAATATTATTTTAGTTTTTGGTTTTGTATTTGCTTGCAATTGCTTTTTCACTTTTTCTTTCACCTTACTTCTCTTTGTTCTTCCCTGATGAGCGAGTCTGTCCTTATTATTATTATTATTTTATTCTTTTTATTTGTGTGGGTGAGCTCTATTGCTTCTTCCTCAACTTTTTAAAATCAACGCTTAAGTCATTTGTACGTATTTAAAGCTGTATTTTCCTCTCTAAATACTGTATTAGCTTTGTGCAATAAATGCTGATGTAACTTTAAATTTTACTTTACACTATTCCTTATCATTTCTGATTATTCCAAAGGTTATGAATTAAATATGCTATTTTCTAAAGTTAGATTTTTACCTATGCTTTTCTTAATATTTCTTAATTTTATTGCATTGTGATCAGATAAGATAGTCTATAAGATATTGATTCTTTATAATTTATTTAGGCTTACTTTGTGGAAAAAATGTAAATGTACATTGTCCATTTGCCCTTGCAGAGAATAACATTCTCTCTCTGTGTAGATTTTACTGTATAATTAATAACTCAAGCATATAAATTGTGCTATTCAACCTAAGAGGTTAGAAGGACATCAAGAGATCTATGACTTTGCTTATTTTTGTCTGGTTTCTAAAAGAAATGTGTTAAAAAAATTCTCTAATTTCTATCAGCTGCCACATAATATAATTTGAAACTGTATTTTACTATATTCTCTTTGTCCTTTTGCTATGAAGATCAAAAGTGCATTATAATAATTTTGCCTTAAATTTTACTGGGACACAATTTAATTTTGTTATCACAGGCTTTTCTTCTATGTACTTTTTAATTCTTTTAATTTTGACCTTTTTGATTCCTTTTGCTTTAAATGTATCTAATATAGAAAATATGTTTGTGATTTTATCCCAAATCTGAGGATATCTGACTTTTTATAGGAGAGTTTGATTTATTATAATTCTATTTACATTTTGTATTTATTTCTGTTGCTGAAAAATTCCTATCTTGTTTTTACCTTATTTTATTTTTGTTTCCTATTGAATAGATTGGTTTATCTTCTGCTAGTTTAAGTTTTAAGCTATGCAGTCTTTAAAAAAAATTTATGTGTTTATTTGTTTCCAGGTGCTTGCCTTTAACATAAAAATTATACTTATGTTTATTAAACCATAACTATTTTTTGTAAAAAATGTATTACTAAATTCTCCATCAATTAAAAAAAAAACAGAGAAAATAGTATAACTATCCAATTTCAACTGTTAGAAATATATTATCAATATTTTTTTATTCCTAATTTCTTCACTATCTGCCACTCCACTACCTCTAAAATTATTTTGTGGCAAATCCAAGATTTCATACCAATTCTCCAGAAGTATTTCAGAACGTATTCTGAAAGATAAAGACCCAAAAACCATAACCCCAATACAATTTCCAAAAGCTAAAATATATTTTATGCAATACAATATTCACTGTTCCCATTTTCCCAGTTGTCTACATTTTTCTTGATCTATGTTTGTTTGAATCATAATCCAAACTCTGTCCTTATATTTAATTGACTGATAAGTCTCTTGAATATCTTATGTTTTTAGACATGTTCCTTGAGTTGCAGCAGGTTCAGTAACACCCAGAAGTTAGGCAGAAATGCAGAATTTTAGGCTCCCCCTGAGAACTGTTGAGTCTGAATGTACATTTCAGTAAGATTTACAGCTGGGAAAATGCATGTTAAAACATGAGAAACACAGTACTATCAGTCCCACCTTCTTCTGTCTCTCTCTCTTTATTATTTTTTAATTTCATAAAGATGGTGAAATTATCCTGGATTATAGAGCTGGGCTCAAGTAATTATAAGGGTATAAGAAGGAGCCAGGAGGATCAGAATTAGTAGTAGGAGATGTAATCACGGAAGCAAAAGATTAGAATAATCCAAAGAAGGAACCATGAACCTGGTTATACAGATGACTTCTAGAAGTGGGTAAAAATAAGGAAAAGGATTCTCTCTGAGAGCTTCCAGAAAAAAGCTGCCCCTCCCCCACTGACACCTTGAGTTTTGGACTTTTGACTTCTAGAACTATATAAGAATAAATCTATGCCAATTTAAGTTCCTAAATTTGTAGTAGTATGTTTTAGCAGCAACAGGAATCTAATACATTGTTAATACTGGTCATTGTTTCTAGGGCTATTCATGGATAGAGGAGAAAATACACACACACACACACACACACACACACACACACACACACATGATAAGGTACATTGTGTGTTTATACTATTACTTCCAAGTCAAGTTCAAAACTTCTGAGAATTTACTTGCCCTCATTAAATTAGGAGCATCTATTGTCTCCCATGCTGTAAATCTCAGTTTTCATGGAAAAAAAAAAATTACTCACTTACTCTAGCCCAGATCACAAATATACAATTTAAAATGATAAACACCATTACTACCACCAAAAGTATAATTAGAAAAAATGGTTTAAATTTAGACTATGTCCCACTGAAAGAGTAAAATCAAATTACTATGTCAAACACATTTGTAATAGATCTTCTCTGTGTGACTATGCCACCAACTGGAGATCAAGTTAGCTTCATTTGTCTCATTTTTAGATTTTAATGATTGCTTTTTGATTGAATTTTATTTTATAACCATGTAATAGGTTTTTATGGTTCCAACATTAAATCTACAAATCAAAAAGTCTGGCTTCTTTTCCTGTCCTTCTACTATTCCTTTATAAGTACATATTTTATTTTAATTAATGGATAAATGTTATTGATTTATTTAAAAGAATTGCTCAGAGGACACTTTTTTTTTTACTATGCATTAGTTATATAAATAAAAATCTGAGGTCATGGAAATTTTCAAACATATTGAAAGTACACACACAAAAAATTTATGAAGCACCCTGGAGTCAACATCAACCTCACAATTATCAGCCAATGCTCCTGTTTTTTTATGTCCAATCCTCCCATATTTTTATTCTGCTGGCACTATTTTGAAGTAAAATCTCAAACATGACATCATGTTTATGTATAAATCTTTTTAATAAGTGTCTCAAAAAGATAAAGATTCTCAAAAAATAAGCATAAACATAATTATGTCAGTGATTACTCAGTAGCATCAAATATAATATAGAGTTTAAATTTGCATGTCATAATATATTCTTATAGTTCTGTTTTGTTTAGCTATACTCCAAATAAAGTCCAAATATTCATGGGAAATATTTCTTTACAAATATCTTCTCTCTGATCTATAGGTTTCATTTCTGTAGTTGTCCCTTACAATCTATAAATTGTTTTTCAGCTAAGAAGCACATACTAGATGGTTGTCTCTGTCACTCTTTTTCTTTGTGATGATCAATTTCTAGATCCATTAACTCATTAGGGGTTGCAAAATAATGATATTTTAATTCTATTGTTACTTTCTTTGTTTTTAACTAGACGTCATCCATAAAAGGAAATTTCTCATTTACTAATTGATTATACAGTGATTCCATTCACATAAAAAGGCAGGACAAGTGTTGGATTCTTGTATTCACAAGTTTTCAGCATAATGAGGTGGTCCCTTGTTCACTTTGGTTCCTAAATCATTTTGACACAATCCTCGCAGTTCCGACAGCTTCCTTCCTTTTAGTGTGAGATTTCATGCATATGTTGTATGTTTCTTGCCCCAAATTTGAATCAGTCACTTCTCTGAAGATTCCTGCTTTGTAGGGTAAAATGCTACTTCCAGTCATAATCTGAGTGTTAGGGGTGTGAATTATTTACTACTGGACTGATCATTATTTTTTAAGTCTTGTCCATAGATAAAGCTAGGAATCTATAATTAATTCCTTTAGTATTTTAATTCAGGATCACAGAGGGTTTTTTATTTTTTTTTTACTAATACTTTTTAATATTACATCTATGTTTTCTCTCCCACTATAAGAATCATAGATAAAACTAGTCTTTTAAATAATGATTCGCTTGATGTGAGTCCCACATAATATAACAAGAGTATCAGAACCACACCCATCCCACCAGCAATAATATAGTTATGAAAGCAGCTGAAAGTTTTTGGCAGTGTTTATTTATCCTTTCACCTAGTAAAGAATTTCTTAGTTGCTCCACTTTTGGGCAATGAATAAAGGGGCTGCAGGTTTCTGTGTGGATATAGGTCTTCAACTCAGTTGGATAGAACCTAGAAGAGCAATTGCTAGATTTTATGGTAAGACTGTATTGGTATAGTAAGACTATGTTCAGTTAACTTAAGAAAATGTGTAAGGTCTACATCCAGACTCATCTTGTCACATATGGATGTCCAATTTTTCAGCACCATTTGTTGAAAAGTCTATTTTTCCTCCAATGATTTGACTTTGCTCCTTTGCCAAAGATTACTTGGCTATACATTTGTGTGGGCCTAGATTTTATCCCTCTCCTTCCATCTTATGCCCTCCATTACCTGGCAGTTAACCACTGAAAAAATTATGTATTATTCTACTTTTAAAATGAAAAGGTAGCGTTCTATGCATATTTCACTTGTGTCTTGTTGTATTGGCCAGTAACTCCAGTACAATATTTAATAGCCCAGGAGCTAGCGGGTCCGCTTTCTTGTTTTGATTTCTGTAGGGCAGTGCCAGCATTTCCCTATTCAGTGAGACTAGTTTTGGGATGATTAGACAGGTAGGTAGGAAGATGGAGAAATAGCATTTTGTTAAGAACTATCTCCATCAATATTTCATTGAGTGTTTTAAAAATGAATAAAATTTTGTCAAGTGCCTTACCCATGTCCATGGAGATGACAATGTTATTTTTCTCTTTAGCTTCACTGCAATGATGAATTACATTGTGATGAATTATGTTTTAATGTGGTGCTGGATTCAGTTTGCTAATATACAATTTACATAAAAATTTTACTTCATTGTTTAAAGGTGAAACTAGTCGGCATTTTTTATGGGGCAATCTTTGTCAAGTTTTAGGATCATGTTATAATTGCTTCATAAAAAATAGCAGAGGTAGAATTATCCTGTGAAGACTCCTGTGAAAACCTAGTGCTTTTGTGTAGGGATCTCTTTCACTACTACTTTTATTTCTTCCATGGAAAATGATCTTTTTAGACTCTCCCCTAGAGTTATTTTTGGTAAGTTGCGGTTTTCTAAAAAAAAAAAAACCAACCTGTTCCTTTTATATTGATTTGCTAATCATCTGTATTTTCTCTTCAAAAGATATTCTCTCATGCATTGTTTCTGCTATTGATTTTTCTAGAATTTTAGTTTCAGGTTGTTTTTGATGTATTTTTATTTATATTGCCCTTTCTTTTTCGGACAAAATACATTTTATAAGTGATTTGATTACATTTATTCTCCAGAACTTTTCAATTGTCCTTGTTTGAGTACTTTGCCTAAATAGGGGTTTGAAGTTGGCACTTTAGCAGACGTTGTGAAGTCTTAGAAGTGGCTGAGAAGTTGGGACTAATGGTTTGCCCCTGTAACTCCATCTGCTCGGAGGCTGAGGCAGGAGGATCTCTGCAGGCAAAAAGTGAGATCAGCCTAGTGAGAGCTCATCTCCAAAAAATGTAAAAAAAAAAAATTAGCTGAGCATGGTGGTACATGCTTGTAATCCCAGCTACTCAAGAAGCTGAGGTGGAGGATCACTTGAGCCCAGGAATTCACAGCTCCATTATGCCATGATTGAGCAACTGGACTCTAGCCTGGGTGACAGAGCAAGACTCCCTCTCAAAGTCCGAGAAGATATTTTTTTCATCAGAATTAAATGACACACTAGAAAATATATAATTCTACAATCACAGATATTTTTCTTCTGTAGATTAAAAATAATAAAGTATTGTCTTCTTTTTCTTTTTAATGTGACTCTTGTTTATTTTTAATATAGCTACACTTTCATTTTGGAAGCTTTTATAATTTTCTCTTTGCTTTTGATGTGATTAAATTTTGCTACCATATGTCTAGGTGAATATGTAAAGTGTTTTCAATTATTTGGGGCCTCCTTTCAACTTTCTTTAAATTAGGCAACTTTATTTTCCTTATTTTATCAAATATTTCTTCATCTGCATTTTAAAATATCTCTATCTTGTAGTTCTATTTGCCATATGTTTTCACTTCTATTTCTAATCCACATAAGTTTTATTTTCTTGTATCTCATCATTATCTTGTGGGAAAGCTGCACAGTCTTATATTCCAGATCGCTAATTTGTTTTACAAACTGATGTTCTTTAACACCTACCAAACTATTCACATCTCATATTTCACCTTGTTCATTTTCTGTGTAATTTCTTCCATTGTCTGTTTGAGAAAAATCATTATAGTTATTTGGATTATCTGTTCCAATAGTTTTTCTTCATACAAGTATTATTGTTCAATTTATTATCTTTATTTTATAGAATTCATCTCTCTCAGCTATCTGTGAAGTCATATTTCCTGGGGATAACAAGGTCTTTCAAACTTTTTGACTTTATTGTATAGGGAGACATACATTTTACCTCATGACCCATTTGATATCTCTTGACAAAATGATGTTTCAAACAAAATGATATATGTTGAAGTATAATATTTGATATATATCACAAAATATTTGCCAATATGATAAACAATGCCTTGTGTTTTTTTCTTGTCAATATGATTTTGTTGAGAAACACTAGTACTATATCTTGCAGTGATTTAGTTATCTGCTAAGGGTTGAACATCTACTGTTTGAAAACTTTGTGAAAATATGTATGAGGGAAGGAGTATAGGTCTGGCATAGAGTTAAGAAAGGGGTTAAGGGAACATGTCCTTGTATTACTGGATGAAGAGTGTCCAGCCTCCTGTTAGTGTCAGGCAATATATAGAAACGGGATAGGGCCATCAAACTTCTGCAGAAGGTGGGTGATTCTGGAGAACAGTGAGAGTAGTCTCTTCAAAACTGTTCTGTTCTTCCATTTCCAAAACTACAGTTTTATATATAAAAGTTCAAAGTAAAGACCACATTAATCCTTATTTTAAATAGTAATTAGTATAACTCAGTGACCTATTATAACATTTCAATTCAAGAGTTAATCTTCTAAATCAATCCACCTAAACCACTAGAGATAGCCATCTTCAGGGTGGGAGCTAAATTCACAAAACAGTAAGAATGGGAGACGGGGGCTTGGCGCTTGTAGCACAGTGGTTAAGGTGCCAGCCACATACACCAAGGGTGGCAGGTTCAAACCCAGCCTGGGTCAACTAAACGACGACAACAACAACAACAAAAAAAAAAATAGCCAGCCATTGTGGCGAGTGCCTGTAGTCCCAGCTACTTGGAAGGCTGAGGCAAGAGAATCACTTAAGCCCAAGAGGTTGAGGTTGCTGTGAGCTGTGATGCAGCAGCACTCTACTGAGGGTGACATAGTGAGACTCTGTGTCAAAATGGAAAAAAAAAAAAAAAGAATGGGAGACAGGGGGGTGAAGGCCAGGCAGGACCTAAACCAACCTGACCAACTATGTCATGTCCTCCTTAGCCTGCCTGACTCCATCTTATTCTCACTACATGTGCTTTCAGTTAATCCCTAGGCATCATGGAATCCCTCAGGCCAATCTAGTTTTTTTCCATTTCTTTGGGGCAGTAATTCTGTTTAGATTTTAGATTTTAATTCTGTTTAAATTCTTTGACAGAAGCACAATTTGAGATGGCAATTTCTTTAGATTACAAACTATCAGCATGGTGATTTTGTGGAGAAGGAGCTTGATCAATCAGTATCCAAGGGTGACTTGTCAGTTTGCACCAATATCAGGATCTTACTCCACAAGCTACTCCAAGGATATCCACACACAGGGGCCTGGACAGTTCTTGTTAATATCTGAAGATAAAGAACAAACGATGATTATTCCAAAGAAATAAGGATTTAAACAAGAAGAATTTAAAAATTGGCCCAATCTATATTTTACTGCTTCTGCCAGGCGGCTCATGCCCCAAAGGAAATGCTCTGTCCCTCTCAGACCAACTCACAACAGCCTTAAGTCTCTCTGGGATTACTCACAGTTTTTATGCTTTCTTCAGATCTAAATTTCTTTTCTGTCCACAATTCCTTCAGAAGGAATTACATTGGGAAAATACTGTGGATTATGTTTAGAAAAAAGCCTGTGTTAGGTCTTTTTAGGAGCACTTAACATTTACACGCTCACAAATCATTCATTTTTGTGGTCAAGAAAAATCTCAGTGATCAATCTGAGATGAGTCTATCTCAGAACAGAACTCAGGTTGATAGAAGGAATATATACTATAAGTTTCCTTTTTTTTCTTTGAGATTGACTTTCCATTTTATTTACTGTGTTGCCCAGGTAGCATTCATTCTTACATGTTCCAGGCGAGGCCTCAGTGAGGATTCTGGCAGTATCTGCATAACCAAAACCAGCAGGCACTCAGTTCCTAAAGCACTGGGAATGCAGCAAATCTGAATAGCTCAGGGAAAAGAGGGTTTGCATTTGGCTGAATTTAGTGGCTCATTTACGATAATTAAGGTCATTGCTTTTGCTGGGGGTACATCATGACCCATATATGGGGATGAATATACAGGAGGATGATCCAACAAATGCGGTGGGCCTCTACTGGTATGATGTGAAGAGTTCCCCAAATCACCTCTGTCCTTAAAAGTTCCTCCATACCGTCTCTGACCTTTTCTCTTCAGGTTGGCCTTAAATTCTCCATACTGGTTTGAAATTTCTGTTATCTATCATTTCTTTGAGAAAAACAACAAAGATCCCACTAACAAAAGCCCTTCAGACATCACCACCATCATAGTACCAGTGGATTAGTGATCATCGTTCATTCCAGTGAGGCAGGGGATCTCTTTGACATCAGATGTGATCATCTTTCTCCACAAAGATGCTTTCTCCTGCCATGTTCCACCAATCTGTACCTGCCGCTACCACCCACGCAATTAGCTGCCCACAGGGAACCTCAACTCTTTCCTTGTTCTCTGAACTCCACAGTCTATATCTGTTAGTTTTATCTTCTAAGAGTCTCTAGAATCCACCTTCTGCTGCTCATCCCAGCTGCCATTGTCCTAGGTATCTGTCACAGAATCTGTCCCAAAGCTCCTGCTGTCTTTGCACCTTCATTCTCGTCTTCCTCAAATCCATTCTGGGAGTGTCAAATATTTTGACTATGTCATTACTTTGCTAACACTCTTCAATATCACCCTTCAAAGTGGTTTGCAAATATGTTTTACCACTACAATGTAACAGAGAAATACAATGCTCTTCCTTTCGTACCAACAACTAAGGCAGTTGACCTCATGATCATATCTCATGCCCAAGTGGTTAGGGAGACACATGGGGGACTTACCTGAATCTCCAGAGTGTGGACATTCGTGGCACATTATAGGTGTACAATAAACATTTCTTCAGTGAATGGATGATGAATGAGGCCAACGAATGGTAAATTTGACAGCAGGAAGCAAATGAAGACAAGTTCAGAACATAAAATTCTGTGAGAGGAGAGGAGAGAATGCCTGGGAACCTATAAAACTTAGTTGTGTGTGTGTGCACACGTGCTCACGCCTGTCATTCACACACATATCCACACATGAGATAATTAGTATGTGCTCTCTGCATAGTAGGCCTCTATCAACAGTTGTTGAATAGGAAGAAGTTTGTAAGGAAAATTGTAATTCAATTTTGCCTGGGTTAACTAGCTTCTTGCTTGAATTTAGGGGGATCCTGTTAATAATTGAATACGTTGGCTCAATTCAAATTCAAAACACTATTTATTTATTTATTTATTTATTTATTTTATTTACTTATGACAGAGTATCCCTCTGTTTCCCCAGGAGAGAGTGTCATGTCTTCATAGCTCATAGCAATCTTACACTCTTGAGCTCAAGTAATCCTCTTGCCTCAGCCTCTTTGTGTCTGGGAATACAAGAGCCTAGCCTGATGCCCAGCAGGTTTTTCTACTTTTAGTAGAGATGAGGGTCTTGCTCTTGCTCAGGCAGCTCTGGAGCTTCTGAGCTCAGGTGATCCACCTGTGGTAGCCTCCCAGAGTGCTAGGGTTATAGGCATGAGCCACTGTACCTGGCCCATCAAAGGATAATTTAGCACAATTATTTCCCAATATATTATTTGTAAGATATATTTTTTAAAAGGCTTCCATGGAAGACCTCTACCAGATATTAAAACATACACGAAGTTGCAATAATTAAGACAATGTGGTATGCACATAGTGAGAAAAAATGGAAAGTCTGAAAATGGATCTATGTGTTTTTGAGAATTTGCTATAGTCAGTTTTCAAATTTCATGCAACACATTTTTCATTATCTTAAGCTATTCCATGCCATATTTTGTGTATGTGTGTATAGATATAGATAGATAGATAGATAGATAGATAGATAGATAGATAGATATGCTACTCAGCTGCTCTTTGGTCTGCAGCACACCTCTAGCTTACAGTGTAGTTTAAAGAAGACTGTTGTCATGTTTGCTTGTGGTGTTTGGGGTTTTTCTTAAATTTCTCCTTACGTTGTTATACAACAAGATAAAAATAGAAAATCAGAATTGCTGATATTACTGATTATGTACTTGAAATATAATTAGAAATTGCAAGATAAGCCAAAAGGGCTGCATCTTTATTTTATTTTTTAAAATAAATTCTATTGTGTATATTTAAGATAAACAGCTTGATGTATACAACACATATAATATATAATGAAATGGTTATTAGTGGAGCAAATTAACACAACATAGTTACCCATCCTTCCCCAGGAGGAGCTATCATGCACTTAATTACCCCCAAATCCCAAGTAAAATATATCATTTTTTTTTCAGTGTTTTGGCCGGGGCCAGGTTTGAACCCACCACCTCCTGCATATGGGGCTGGCGCCCTACTCCTTTGAGCCACAGGCACCGCCTGCTATTATTACATACAGTCTTCATGTTGCATGTAATATCTTTTGACTTATTCATCCTACACACTTACTATTTTGCATCCTTTTGCAACTCCCTATTTCCTCCCCCACTCCATTCGCCATGGCAACCATTGTTTTATTGTTTTTCCATTGTTTTTATTCTCCTTAACCATTTAAAAAATTCCACATATAAGTGAAATCATACAATATTATTCTTTCTGTGTCTGGCTTATTGTGCTTAGCATAATGTTCTCTAGGTCCATCCACCTCAACAACTCATGATGATTGACATGTTCAGCTCAAAAAACATTCTATAGAAAATAAAGATGCAAGTGGAACATGCATGTTGTGACAAATGGCAGGATTACCTCTTTTTTATATGTACTCATATATTACATCAAAGTTTATCCATAAACATACACGTTAAGATTTCTTTGTCCATATTTACATATATTTGTATTCATATATTGTTTCTTTATTCAGTAGTCCATTGATGGACCTCCAGATTGTTTCCATATGTTGGCTATTGTGATTAATGCTGCAATGAACAGGAGAATGTAGATAACTTTATGGGGTGGTGATGTCATTTCTTTGGGCATATATCCAGAAGAGGGATTGCTAGTTCATATGGTAGTTCTATTCTTAATTTCTCTAGGATCCTCGTACTACTTACTATAAGGGCTGCACCAATCTACATGCACACAAAAGTGTACAAGAGTTTCCTTGTCTACATCCTCACCAACACATATTATCTCTTGTCTCTTTCATAATATCTATCCTAGCAGGGGTGAGGTGGTACCTTATAGGGATTTTGGTTTGCATTTTTCTAATGATTAGTGATGTTGAGAACACTTTCAGTGACCTATTTGCTGTTTTTAATGTCATCTTTGGAGCAATGTCTATTTAAGTCTTTTACCCATTTTTTGGTAGGGTTATATGGTTTCTTGCTATTGCATTCAATGATTTCTTAATACGCTTTATTAATATTGTCTATTAACTGCTTGTTTAATACATACCTTTGCAAGTATTGTTTTCCAATCAATAGGTTGTCTTTTGATTCATCCATTTTGAGTTGGTTTTTGTGGATAATGTTTAGATAAGACTCTAAATTTGTTCTTCTGCATGTGGAAATCGAGTTTTTTCAATAGCATTTATGGAAGAGACTATTCTTTTCCCATTGTGTCGTTTGGTGCCTTTGTTGAAAATGGGTTGATGGTATGTATTTGGATTTATTTCTGTGTTCTCCATTTTGTTCCACTTGATCTTTATTTTCTACAGCATGTTTTTTGAGCTGAACATGTCAATTGTCATCAGTTGTTGAGGTAATATATTATAATAAAATTAAAGTTAATATTTCAAATCATAGAATTATAATATAGAACAATTTTTTTTCCTTTCAAATAAAAGAAAGAATATAGTAGAGAAATAGACAAAATAAGGAGATCTTTAAAATTATGGATTAGGTAACACCAGTATTTTCATACGGAGCATGATGGCTCATGCCTGTAATTGCAGCACTTTGGAAGTCCAAGGTTGGAGGATCACTTAAGGCCAGGAGTTTGACACCAGCCTGAGCAACATGCCAGAACCTTTTTCTACAAAAAACTTGAAAAATTAGCCAGGCTTGGTTGTGCATATCTATAGTCCCACATACTAGGGAGACTGAGGCAGGAGAATAATTTCGGCAGAGTCCAAAGCCGCACTGAGCTATGATGGAGCTACAGCCCTCCAGCCTGGATGAGAGAGTGAGACCATATCTCTAAACAACAACAAAATGTTTTCACTTTCATATTTTCGTATGGCTTATTATCACACTATGTCACGTTAATTTCTAAATGGATCACAGATATGAATGAATAAGTATGGGGAACAAAAAGAATTAAGAGAACTGTATAAAACTATAAGTACTCAAGGAAAACATGAACGAATTTCTCTATGGAATTTGGGAAAATATTCCTAAATTTGACTCAAAATCTAGAAACAATAAAAGAATAGAGCAATTAATTTGATTCTACAAATCTAAAAAAGATTGCATGGCTAATTTAACACAGTAAAAAGGCAAATTAAAAACTGTGAGAAAATATTTGTGCTTCATCATAGACAGGGCAAATAATGCCTAACATATAAAGAGCTCCTGAAACAAGAGACAAAAATACCCTACAGAAAAATATACGAGTGTTATGGACAATTCATAGAAGTAAAATTTCAAATAACTCTTATCCTACTGAAAAGATGCTGAGGCTGCAAACCAATACAGCCTCTTTGGAAAGAAGTATGGAGAATCCTCAAAGAATTCAAAATAGACTTTCTATTTGATCCCACAATCCCATTACTAGGCCTCTACCGAGAATAAAAAAAAAAAAAAATCATTTTATCATAAGGATATTTGTACTAGATTGTTTATCTCAGCTCAATTTATAATTGCCAAGATGTGTACACAATGTAAGTGCCCATCAACCCAGGAATGGATTAATAAACCATAGTATATGTATACCATGGAATATTATTCAGCCATAAAAAGAGGGAGACTTTATATCTTTTATATTAACCTGGATGGAGTTTAAACACATTCTTCTTTGTGTAATATCACAAGTATGGAAAAGCATGTTATCTAATGTACTCAACACTAAAATGATGCTAGTTGACTAGCTAATACATGCCCACACAAGAGAAAAATTCTTTTTTTTAAGAGAAAAATTCAATTCAATTCATGTAAGGGAGGGGACAGGAGAGAGGAGGATTAATGTGTTCCCACCTAATGGGCACAATGTAGGGGTATATGGCACACCTCCTGGGTGCAGGACACAACTACAACAGGGACTTTACCTAACAAATGCTTAACCTCATTTATAACAAAAAAAAAAAAAAAAATGCAAATTAAAAGCACTATAAGAAACATTTATCCCCATCAGGTGGGCAAAAATCAAAAGTCTGACAATATACTTGGTTGAAAAGGCTGTAGGTAAAGAGACACTTTTATATACTGCTTGTAAGAATTCAGTGATACAGCCTCTATGAAGGGGGATTTTCTAACATCTAGCATAATTGCATATGTATTTACCCTTTGATCAAGCAGTTGCATTTTCAGGAATCTATTATGAAGTAATACTGGCAAACATTTGAAAACGTGTGCAAGACTCTTACATGGTTATGGTGTAAGATATCAAATTGTATGTTATAGATGATAGAAAAGACTAGAAACAATCCATATATCCATCAGTAGGGGATTGGTTGAATAGAAGGTATTGAACGAACTATTGCCTATTCACACAACGAAGCCCTGTATAACTGCACAAAAATTACCTTTCTGTACTTTTATGGAATGATCTTGAGGACATACTGACAAGGACAAAAAGGAAATGGTGAAAGTATGCTAATGTTGATCTAAACAAATGGAGACACGGATACTTATTAACAAAATGACAAGTGGATATTCTAAAATAAAAAGGGGAAAAATAAAGCTTACCTATAGTTGAAGGCAGAAATAGAGCTCGGGCGACAGCTAGCTCTATACCTTGTTTTGAAGATTTGACTTTATGACCTTAAGTTTTTTGCATTATTATAAAAGAAAATTTAATAAAAACACACTATCTTAAAATTTAAAATGGATAAACCTAACTCCACATCCAATTGACTTAATCTCATAGGAAGAATATTTTAACTTACTTTAAAGCTCAGTATTTTGATATACATCACTAGTATGATATGCCTTCAGGAAAGAACTGCAAAAATTTTTTAAACTTTTTTTGATAATCACACTGTTGGTGGTAGTGATTCTATAATTATTCTGAAATAGTTTTGTGTCTGGTACAATTTAATGCAAATAAGTAATGCCATTTCTGTCATTGAAAGCCCAGTTTTCAGCCTGGGAGAAAGAAGATACAAATGTAAACCTTGACTCCTGCATTTGAACGGAGACATCAATTTGGCCTATCAAAGTGTCTTCTAATAAAGTGGATATTTCCTTGATTGGTACTTGGAAAAAGCAAAGATAAAAAGTTAATGTAGATGAGCCCCACCTTCACCCAGATAGGGATATTGAAATAATTTTTACTAAAAGAAACCAGGAAAGGGTAGTGCCTTTGCCTGTGGCTCAACGGAGTAGGGTGCCCGCGCCCTATGCCAGAGGTGGTGGGTTCAAACCCAGCCCCAGTCAAAAACTGCGGGGGGGGGGGGAAGAAAGAAAGAAAGAAAGAAAGAAAGAAAGAAAGAAAGAAAGAAAGAAAGAAAGAAAGAAAGAAAGAAAGAGAAACCAGGAAATTTATTAGAGAAATGACTGAATTCTGAATCTGGTTTAGGACACGTGCAAGATAAGGTTGACATATCTCGTGCCTGATAGAAAGGTTCTATTCAAAAAGACCTCACCAATTAACCTGAATTATTTCCCACTGGGCAAGGATGGGACAATGAATTGGAATGGACACTTTTAAATCTTCAAAATTCAAAATTTGTGATGAGTTTTGGTTGCCAGGGGATTGTTCATTATTTAAAAACCAGTTAACAAAGACAAAGAATCAAGTATTTATCCTAGTTTTCCGATATGATTTGTACTTTACAGTGTCCAAATAATTGATGAAGCCAAATTTCTCTTCACAGATGTACATATTTTGGCTTATACATGGAGAAGAAATAATAGGATTAAAATATTATCAGTATCGAAATTTTGGATCATGAGTGGCTACTAATATTATTTAAAAAAAGATCATAGATAGCCTGTACCACTTTGTGGGAATACATAAGACCAGCCACGAAATAGTCATGACACACATACACAAAAGGAAGGCTCTGGCTCTTAACAATCTGTTACATCTCACCAAGGAGAGGAGTTCAACACAGTCAAGGCTGTGGAGGAATCCTACACGAAAACAGATCCACTTTCCTCAACAACATTAATGACAAAGAATCCAAAGATAAAAACGTAGGATATTGAAAGAGAACCTACAAAAAGGCAAAACTCATATTAAAGAACCACAATGCCTGCATTTTTTTGAATCACAAATCAAGTGAGACAATTTTTTTCAAAAGAGACAAAATATTTCACCTGTACCCTTCTGAGATGCAGAATATATATGTCTGCACACCATAACTAAGAAAATGCCATGAAGGCTATGTTAACCAGTTTGATGAAAATATTTCAAATTGTATATAAACCAGCACATTGTACCCCATGACTGCATTAATATAGATGCACAGCTATGATTTAATAAAAAAAAAAAAAAAGAGAGAGAGAGACAAAAGAAAATTGGGTATCTGTGAACACATGAATATATATATATTTCCGAAAATGTCTTACGTTATTTTTAGGTGATGATGGTTTTGTGTTTTGTGATAAACCTTGAATCCTAACCAGAAGTTTAAAAATTATTGAAGCTGGGTGATAGGTTTATTATACTTATTATTCTTTCTACTCCTGTTTGTGGTTAAAATTTTCTATAATAAGAAGTTTTTAATGTTTCTCTTAATTCAAATGTGTGTAGTTACTAATAGTAACGATGAAAACCCCCTTATCAAAAGAATATTTTTGAGGTTCAACTTTTCTTATTATTTCAAGAAAGTTAATAAGATACCATTTAAGCAGAAACTCAATTATCTGCTCAAGCATGGCACTGGCAAATATTCTTCTCAATCAATTTCCTTTGCTTCACAAAAGTCATTTCAAGTAAACTAAGAGAACTAGAAACAAGAACTGAGAGATAATGAGTAATTTAGAAAATTTATTTTATGATTTAACTTCATATTTAATCCAGGCTTTTAGTAATCACCTACTCATTGCATAACAAAGTTTTAGAAAAATTAGACATATGTATCATATTTAGAAATAGTTCCATTATCTTTAGATCTCTGTTAAGGTATCATTCTTCTATTACTCCATTGGGCAGAATTTTTTATATAATAAAGTTGGAAAATCACATCCCTGAACAAAGAATGGATTATGCCTTTGGCATGTTGTTCTAATTGGCTAACCATTTGGGAAAAGAAACAAATTATAGCCTTATTTCATATTTTATACCAAAATTAATTCTATCTGGAATCAATATTTAAATGTTAAAAATGAAATCATGGGGGCAGCGCCTGTGGCTCAGTGGGTAGGCCGCCGGCCCCAGATACTGAGTGTGGCAAGTTCAAACCCAGACCCAGCAAAACTGCAACAAAAAATAGCCGGGTGTTGTGGTGGGCGCCTGTAGTCCCAGCTACTGGGGAGGCTGAGGCTGAAGAATGGCCTAAGCCCAAGAGCTGGAGGTTGTTGTGAGCTGTGATGCCATAGCACTCTACCCGGAGCAACAAAGTGAGACTCTATCTTAAAAAAAAAAAAAAAAAGAAAAAGAAAAGAAAGAAATCATAAAAGCAGCATAAGTTATTGATAAATGTTTATACAACTTATGTTGAGCAATAACTTTCTTTTATGATATCAAGTTAGAAGCTACATAAAACGATTGATAGACTTGAATATACAAAAACTTAAAACAAAATATCACAAAAGACCCCCCCCTACCAATTAATGGCCAACTGATAAATGTTTAAAACATATGTAATTACAAATTAATGTTCTTAATATATGAAAGGTTCTTCACTTAGACATGGATAGAAAAAGTTAACCTTTCTAAGAGAAAATAGGCCAAGGATAGGAATAAATGATGCACAAATATATACAGATCGCCAATGTACACGTGAAAAAATCTAGTAATAAAATGAATGGAAACTAATGTAAAGATAAGATGACACTTTCTCACCTATCAAAGTGGCAAAGACAATGCATTTGACTGGGCAGGTGTGATATTAGGGTTTTGGGAAAAGTAGGGACAGACTCAAACCTCCCTTAAGGCAACTTGGTAATATTAAGATCCATAACCTTTACCATGGAGTTTTTTTCTCTAAAAATTTATTATTGAAAATAAGAAAATGAGCATGGAAATATTTAGAATAAATGTTTATTGCAGCATTATATACAACAGCAAAAAAAGCTGTAAGCAGTCTGAAATCCAAGGATGGGAGATTTTAGATCCCCTGTTGATATATACAGATGCTGCAGATGTCCTGTACTAGCAGAGGAAGATGCGATAGCTAATGCTGAACAGGAAAAGGAGGACTTGGAGCAATTACACTGTGTCCAAGTGATCCCATGTTATCCATTTATGTATCTGTTGAATCTACCTGTATTTTGTATAAGAAACATAATTTTTATAATAGATTTTTAAAAGCTGTTTTGTTTTGTTTGATTTTGAAAAGTTTCTGATAAGAACCTCTACTGTAAAATGTAGCTATAAGAAAAATTATTAAAGATATTGTAATGCTTGTTCTTTCAAATTGTTTTTAATTTTAATGGTTACCTAAAAACTGCACATAGGATATTTTCATACAAGCATGTGATGTGCAATGGTCATATCTGGGTGACCAGGATATACATCCCCTTGAACCTTCATCACCTCTTCTTATTGGGAACATCCTAAACCTACTCTTCTAGTTATTTTGAAATACACATTAAATTATGGTGAACTAAATTGCCCCACTATTGCAGAGCAGTAGGACTTTTTCTTTCCATCTAACTTATTTTTGGACCCATTAACCATCTCTTTTTTCTCTTTCCCGCCCCACGACCCTTTCCAGTCTCTGGAAGCCATGATTCTCTTCACCACCTTAATGAGATCACACTTATGAGCTCCCACATGCTAGTGAGAACATGCGACGTTTGTCTTTCTGTGCCTGGCTTATTTCACTTAACGTAACACCTACCAGTTGCATGCATGTTGTTGCAGATGCCACGATTGCCTTTTCTGGTGGTGGAATAATATGCCATTGGGTGTAGATACCACATTTTTTGTATCCATTTATCTACTGATGCACACTTAGGTTGATTCCATATCTTGGCTATTATAAATAGTGCTGTGATAAACATGGGAGTGCAGACAACTTTTCAATATGCTGATATTTTTCTTTTGGATATATAACCAGCAGTGGGATTGCTGGATCATATGGTCGCTCTATTTTTAGTTTTTTGAGGACCCTCCATAGTGTTTTCCGTAGTGGCTATGCTAATTTACATTACTACCCAAAATACTCATTCTTGTTGTGGCAAAGTACTGAAGAGCGAATCACAGCTCCTGTCCCAGACTGGACAGGAATCTGCCTGGTGTATACTCCTATCTGATTTTAATCTGTCACAACTTAAAGAATTTATATTTCTCGTATGTTAAGGCTTTTAAAGAATGGAACATGGATAGACTTTTAAGTTTAGGACACACACACACACTTGCACACATAAACACAGACATACATACACAAGCTTTTGGCAGTTGATGACGGAAGGTTAATAATGCCTTCAGCCTGATTAAATACTAGCAGCTGATAACTAAGGGATTTTAACTCAGCAATATATCAAGTTCAGAGATACAGTTATGGTCAGATGCCTGTAAAATGTCTAACATTTGAAACTGTTCCAAAAGAATGCCAGAGCTGAAATCAGCAGACTCATCCATTCAACAAATGTCTGTGAAACACATGTTATTCAGCAGGCATCATTTTAGCCTCTGTGAACACCACAGTTACCAAAGTCTCTCCCATCAGGCAGCTTTTAGTTGAGAATATCAAAACGATATGGAGAAGTCACAAGTTACATTTTTGTAGAACAATGGCCTCTTAAAAATAGGGCTTAGTCACTACATTCATTAGTTATGGAATCACAGGCTACGTCATATAAAAATATATGATTTTAACCCTCTTACAGGTAACTGAACTCTGAGGACAATGTCTGAAGGAGACAAACAGCCTCCACCTCAGGGATTCTTACCTAGGGCATTCTATATTTACCCTTCTCATTCGTAAGAATAAAAAAAAAGGGAGGGGGAAGTCACATGTGGGTGCCCAGATAATTTCCGTTTTATTCACACATTTCCACTCCCACTTAATGTCTAAAATTACCACCAGTACCTATTTATTTTACCTTCAAATCTTTCTGTTACATCTGCCCAATCCTCTCCATATATATCAGCCCCGTCCTCTAGTATGTCTCCCAGGAGCTGTGACGATCTCTTTCTGACTGGTCTCTCCTCCTCTCCTGTTCTGCTGCAGTCCCTTCCCTATAGCTGTGCTGCTCACGGTGTATTTCTATCACGAGCCACAGGGGCTATTGAGCAACAGACAGCTGGTCTAAATCAAAACGAGCTGGAGGTGTAAAACGCACACCAGATTTCAAGCAGTCAGTATGACAAAAGGATGTAAAACATTTCATTTGTAATTTTTATATTAATTACATGTTGAAATGATCCATTGAGTTAAATAGAACATATTAATTTCACTTGTTTCTTTTTACCTGCTTAAAAACTGTGCGTATTAGAAAATTTATTATTACGTATGTGGCTTGCATTGTACTTCTGTTGGATGATACTGCTATTGTCATAAAAATCTAAGTCACACCCTCACTCATAATCTTTCAATGACTTTTTGTTACTATTAGAATAAAGACTAAAATCTTAGGGTGCCAGCCCCATATATCGAGGGTGGGGAGTTAAAACTGGCCCTGGCCAAACTGCAACAAAAAATAGCCGGGCATTGTGGTGGGCGCCTGTGGTCCCAGCTACTCGGGAGGCTGAGGCAAGAGAATTGCTTACACCCAAGAGCTGGAGGTTGCTGTGAGCTGTGACACTACAGCACTCTACAGAGGGTGACAAAGTAAGGCTCTGTCTCTAAAAAAAAAAAAAAAAAATGGCCTGTAAGTCTGAAGACCTTTTCCCACCTGCCTTGTGTTTCTACCATTTTCCTTTCTTTCCCCTTAATGTTTGAGCTCCAGTCACTCATCTTCTTTTAGGTCCTGAGCACAGTGATTTTTCTACTACAGATAGAGACCTAATAGTCAAGCAGGAGATAAATTTTGTGAATTGAGACCAGGATTACAAATGGAAGAGAAGAGAAGGGAAGAGAAAACAGAGTGCATCGTTTATTCCGACAAGATCATCTTAAGAGAGCAATATTCTTATCCCCATTTTACAGACGGGAAAGTTAAGGTATAGAGAGGTTAAATGATTTGCCCACTGTCACACAACTGCCAGACTGTCTGATTCCAGAATCCACCCCTTTTAACTGTACAACAAGCTGCCCTCAGAAGAGGCCTTTAACAAGTATTATTTTTGAAGTGGTACCTGCCAGGCTCTGACCCCGGGGTTCCACCAGTTCTCCTGAGGTTTGTGTCTGAATCTACCCAGTACACAGGAAGACCACTGCTGGACTCCAGAGAAATCTTCACAATGCACAACATGTTTCACTATGTCCATATCAGGAAAGTGTATCCTTTTGATTTCGTATTTTCACTATTTCCACACGAGAGCCTAATGTGTAATTCTTTTGCTCCGTATTTGATATTTGACAAACGATGTCTGTGCCAAAAACTCAAGAATGCATTATTCTCCTTGTTTGAGAGGAGAACAATGTTAACTTGGTAGCATTGCATCAGACAAAATTAATGAAAACATACTTAGCATTAATGAGTTGTGTTTCGTTGCCTCTTGTGTCCGTGCAGCCTTCTAAGTGTTAACCTTCTGTACCGTCACATTAATGGCAAATAAGAATTAAAGAAGACAAAATAAGCAAGAAGTGATTTCATATCCCCTTAAAACCAGTGTATTTTAATTTCCTCAATTCTGCATATTTAGGAATCAAATTCTGCATCAGGTGCCATTTGCTAATTGAATGATTTGATCATAAGAGAAAGGGGTTGGCAGTCTGCACCGTGTGCAAGTCAAATCTGGCTTGCTGCATTTTTATATAAATAAAGATTTATTGGAACACAGCCACACCCCTTCATTTAGTTATTGTCTAGGGCTGGTTTTGAACTCAAACAGCAGAGTTGAGTAATTGCAACAGAGACAGTCTGGCCCACAAGGCCTTGATTATGTATTATCTGGCCCTTTTCAGAAAAAAAACAAAAGAAAACAACGGCTGACCCCCCAGTTTATGAAAGTTTGAAGGTGATATCAAACAAATTCTGTTTGTTCACCACATGCCAGAGAAGGACCCACAACAAACAGTGAACAGAGTTCCTAATCCCAATAGATCATCAACTCCCACCTCCATGAGGTAAAGGACCCCATTCTCAAATAATGGTCAGCAGTATAAACTCACTCCTCTGCATCTCTGTTTTATAGTGTTATTCCAAGCATTAGTCCCATTTCTATTTATTGCTACTTTGTAGTAGTTCGTAATCTAAGATACAAAATACTGACAGTCTAAATAAACATTTAAATCACTAGTAATGAAAGAAATTAGAATTCCTTTTAAGCCAGATATTTTGATATAAATGTGGCCTGAAAATTGCTATAAGAATTACAGATAGCAAAATTTTAAGAAAGAATTGTAATAATTGTAATGAATTTTGCCTACCAGAAAGTTATGTCAAAAAACTGTATTTAAAAGACACACTATTTAATTTTAGGAGAGCCAAAAGGGTGGGTAATTTTAGAAATTCTTTTCTTAATAGTCACAAGTCAAGCTTAATTAAAGAGACAAAATATTAGTTTGCTAAGTCAAACAGAGCTGATGTATAATGTGATCTTTTTTTTTTTAAAGCTCTGAGCTCAACATTCCAGCTGGCTTGAACTGTGGGTGATACAATTAAAACTGAATAAAAGACTTGAGACTCTTTCTTATCTAGCTTCCTATTCCTTTTGATGTTGCCCCAAATAAAAACTCTGCCATCATCCCTGAATAATAAATCAAGCAGAAATTCCTGTTGATTTAATGAATATTTTATTTTTTTTAGATATTTTCATTGCTGTATCTTATCCCAATTATAGGAATAAATTAATAAAGGAAGTCAACTAAAAATAGTGTGTTCCATTAACTAATTAGATGACCGTAAAGGGGAGAAAATTCAGTAAAGTTAATATGCTATCATTTTAGCCATTTTTGACTGAACTGATCAATTTCTAATCAAGACCATCCTTGACTCCTTTTCTAAATTTTTACTATGAATGTTTTAAACATGCATAAAAATTGAACATAAAAGAACATATATCAAGATTCAGCAATAGGTAATGACCATATTTGCATTTGCTTGTTTTGCCTTGTTTTACTGCTACTATTTTTAAATCTAAAATAGTCTCCTTGGTGTTTATTTGTGTATTTAATGACATTGACATTTTACATTTAAATTTAATGTTTGTTTTCAGATAAATTATAGATTCATATGCAGTTATAAGAAATAATACTGAGATACCCTATATATTGTTTATGCAGTTTCCTTCCAATGGTAACATCTCACAAAAGGATGGTACAATATCATCCCTGGGATATTGATGTGGACACAGTGAAGTTGTAGGACAGTTCTATCACAAGGACCCCTGGTATTGCCCTTTTACAGCCATAACCACGTCCTCCAGTTTACACTCTCTCCTCTGCTTCTGGCAAACACTCAACTCCTCTCCATCATTATAATTTTGTTTATGGAGTTTTAAAAAGGATCCAATCAATTTTTTCCTTGATTGTCCCACATCCTGAATGTAACCAATTGTTACCTTTTTTTACTTCATCCCCTATTTCTGGAAAACTGGAAGGTTGGCTTGAAGGTTTGAATAGATAGACAGAAAGCATTTCAGATGACAACATTTCATAGGTGCTGCTTTCTAATGCATCATGGATCACATCAGGAGGTACGCAACATCGGTGTATTACAATATTAGTGATGCTGAGTTTGACTACTGGTCACTTGACTGACGATCATCAGACCTTGTCATTGAACCGTACGTTTTCTTTTGTCTCTGTGTCTCTTACGTTAGTGACTTCAGCAACATTTTTTACCTAATTGTTTTAACTTCTATATATGATTTTTGCCTCAATTATTAAGTTCACTGGAGGAATGGGTTAGAAATAGTCGATTTTGTGCATTAGTATGCTATGTTTTCACTAACCTTCCTTTGTGGGAAAAGTGTTTCTCTCCTCCAAAATTTTCTCAACTCCTTTCCTTTAATTATCAGCTTTAAGAATAAGGTTGAAGTTCCAGTTTGTCCAGGATGATCCGGCTATGTCTCTTTCCACAGAATGTCCTTCTGCTCTTGTTCATTCTCTAAAATTTACCAGATTGACAATAAATTATAAGATCATTCTATACATTATTCATCTCCCGTCTCTCTCTTTCTTCCCTCACTTTCACCTTGAGAATCACTACAGATTTTTAAGTCTCTGTTTATGAAATGTTTCACAAACAGTTAATTATGCCTTTTGATAGCCAAATCTTTTATACTGGAACAATTAAAATAATTGTCCCTTTTGATACTCAAATTTCAATAGTCACTGCAAAATTGGGTAGTATAAGTTACTTAAAAATGTCCTTGTGTATTTTTGATATAATGCCAGTGATCTTTGCCTAAATTTTTGCTTTGTGATATAGGAAGATATTATAATTTTGCCTTGTGTTTTCTATACTTTGAATCTGAATTCAACCATTTCTTCAAGGACCTCTGATTTCTTTTCATGGAAACCAATAGTTAAAAATTAAGATCTGAGTGTTAGGAGTATTCACTTTTACTGGGGCATTATTACTCCCAGGCAGTTCAGTAGAGTTAGCATATGAGGAAAGATAAATATACTTAAATGTTGAGTTTATGTTGTTATTTTCAATACAAACTTAACATTACAGTGCTTGTTTTAATTTCCTTGATTTTG
Source organism: Loris lydekkerianus (assembly GCA_963574355.1). Taxonomy (NCBI): domain Eukaryota; kingdom Metazoa; phylum Chordata; class Mammalia; order Primates; family Lorisidae; genus Loris; species Loris lydekkerianus. Next base: position 43,180 of record CAUYPK010113618.1, on the reverse strand, counting down.
TATTTGCATTGTATTATTATTATTATTTTTTTTTTACTATCAGGATGTTGCCCTTAATAGAGTGCTATGGTGTCACAGCTCACAGCAACCTCAAATTCAGGGGTTTAAGTTATTCTCCTGCCTCCACCTCCCAAGTAGCTGAGACTACAGGTGCCCACCACAATACCCGGCTACTTTTTTGTTGCAGTTGTCATTGTTGTTTAGTTTGCCCAGGCCAGGTTCAAACCTGCCAGCCTCAGTGTATGTGGCTGGCACTATAACCAGTGTGCTATGGGCACCAAGCCTTACATTGCATGTTTTATACTAAAAACCCTGGTTACTAATTAACACATTTTCTTTAGTCTATGTTATAATATGAAATCGTTACAAAATAGAAGTTCAAATTATTTATCCACTCTAAGGTTTAAAATTTTCTTTCAGTCCTTTTATCTGTTTAGAATAGTTCTATTAAAAATAAATAAATAAAAAATAGAATAGTACTAAAGATGTATAATCAGAATAGCAGGATAAAAGTCATTTAAATATTTGCTTGGCAAAAAAAAGAGCAAGCAAAACAGAAAGACAAATAATAAACTGTAAAAAATCCTCACAGTTTTTATCACAGGCAAAGAGTTAATAACCCCTCATAAAAAGAGCTACTAGAAAGTAGTAGGTTTATATATGTTTATATATACATATATAAAATATATATACTGCAAAATATAAGGTAGAAATACAAAGAGTTAAGCAAAAAAAGAAGTGTAAATAACTTTTTAACATATGAAAAACAGGCTCTATTTGATCACAAGTTAAATGTAAATAAAATTCTATTGCCAACAGATCTGAGATCGCGCAAAACAAGATCAAAACACGCCAAGAAGATCTAGAAAAGAGAAGAACAGAAATTTTAGAAAATCCCCTGTGGACGGGCCTACATGGTATTTTACCCTACCTTCTTCCCCTGCTACCCTTTTTTACCCTTCCTAGAGATATTTAATACTTTACAGTCCCCTCTGTAACTCTACAAGGCAGATGTTTATTTTGTCCATTTTATGAATAAGGAAACTGAGGATTGCCTGAGTTAAATTACTTGCTTCACTTGTAAGAGATAGAAATGAGGATTTGAGTGCAAATTGGTCTGGAAAACTCACTTTTTCTCTACAACTTCAAATATCCTGTCTTTGGAGCTATTATACATCTTTTCATATGATTAAACTGATTGGATGAGAAATACCCAGAAACTTCGTGTCCTCGCTCCGTTGGAGGCAGGGACAGTTGAGGGCCCTCTCAGTACTCCTTGGTAGGCAGCTACTTTCTCTGTCCCTGACTCCTTTCTTTCTTCTGGCACTCTGCCTGGATACCCTGGCTCTGTGGAGCAGACACACTCAAATGCCCTGAGTGAGTCACAGACTCTGCCTGCATCTACCGAGTGATGAGGAGGAAAGATGTTTGCTGTCCAAACCTGCGACATGGTTTCCATTACAGTATTTCTACTGAGAGAAGCAGTTCTGTCCTTTGATCCTCTTCCCCATGACTACAGAACCACAGGCATCTGACTGAGTTGGTGAAAGAGTAAAGGAGACACTGGAGAAAGCCCTGGACAGGTGTCCGGGGACCCAGGGGGATGCTGTCGACATTGCTTCTGACTGGTCCTTTGACCTTGGGCTGCTCTCGTCCTTGAGTCTCTGATCCTATCAGAACTCAAAGTCTTGGGCCTTCTTTTCTCTTTATAATTTAAATTATCACTGGTTAGCTAAAGGGTACCATTCTTAATAGCGCGAACAAGATCAGACAGACTTTAGATAGCATGCTTTGGGAAATAGCATGCCACATGCTTCGCTGTGACTATCTACTTTAGATAGCATGCCACATGCTTCGCTGGCTATGGTAGAGTGGTTAAGAGCATGGAACTAACAATTATAGTCCCAGCTGCCTCCCTAAAGGCTGAGTTATCGGGGGCAAGCTTCTTAACCTCTGTGCCTCTCTTTCTTCGACTCTACAATAGGAATAATGGTAATGATGGCATCTGCCTTCTAGGGTTCTGAGGACTATATAGCAGTTAGACCAGCAACAACTTTTCTATTCAGTGAAAATGCTTGTCCCATCCTCCCTCCCACCCCCGCAGCCCCTAGACCCAGTGTTCTCCTGTTCCTTCTTCTTGAATCCACAGTGGAAAAGGGATTTTGGCTCTGACATCAGAAACACTTTGTTTTTATATTAGGCTCTGCTATTTACCAGCTCTGTGATCTTAGGCAACTCAATTCAGTTCTCTGATTCTCAGAATTTTTCATCTTTAAAATAGATCTAATAATAACAGCAACTTTATGGGGGGTATGTGTAGGTAAAAAATTAACAAAACAATACACATGAAGTTCCTAGCAGAGTGCCTGGCATATGGAAAATGCTCCCTTTAGTTGTCAACCCCATCTTGTGCCTGCTTTGAATTTAATTTCATTTTCTAAAGTGTCAGGAAACATAATTTGATATTTTGGACAAAGTTAAGCTTTTGTATTGAACTCAGACACTTGTAAATATCTGTGTTAAACCACGTCCTCATGAAGAACAAGGGGCACAGATTTTTCTAGCACCCTCCACCCACCAACTCACAGCCTCAACATCTGCAAATAATTAATGCCGAGAGGAGGTTTACAGTTGGCTACCCCAAAGCATCTTAAGCATTACATTAAAAAAATACTAAAAGGATGAACCCAGGAAACAGCCATAAACTTCAAAGCATTTATTACAACATGGACATATGGTGTTAAAAGATCTATTCAAAATTTTTGGCACTGGGCCTGCTAAAAAATTGCGTTTGGACTACTGGTGTGTGGAATGTTGGAAAGGGACAGGAGAGGGGAGCCGTGTGTCCCAGACTGGCCTGGACTGACTTAGTAGACCCAGAGAACAGTAGACTTAACACAACTGTAGGCTCCTCTGGATTCAAGGAAAAAACCAGAAGGCTTAGAGCAGTAAGGGTATGTTGAGGAGAGGGCCAAGGAAGGCAGGAAATGAGAGATCACATCTGCTTTGTACTCAGACCCCTTCTACTTGGAATGCCAGCAATGATAATTATGGCAACTAACATTTATCAAGCAATTGCCATGTGCTCAATGGCTCTACGTTGTATTTAATTTACACCTCACAACAAGCTTATTGCCATTATTCCCATTTCACAGATGAAGAAATAGAGGCTACAAAAGTTTCAGTAAATTGTCCAGAGCCGTAAAGCTCAAAATGCAAAGCCAGAATCTGAATACAGCTCTATATGATGCTGGAATACTTTTATGAAACTATTTAAAGGGAACAGGTAATATGTAATATGAATGGGATACCCACTGATGTGTGTGAAGGCAAAGCAATAGAGCAAGTGACCTCTTGGACATCCAAGATTTTGGCAGTCTAAGGCATTTCCCCCTTTCTGAAGTGAATACCTATGTCTCTAAATGAGTTTTTTGAAATGAGCTGCTCAACATTCCTGGTCTATGCATCTCTTGGAATTATTGTCTCTTTTCAAAAGCATTGATTCTATCTACTTGGAAGTTGTCTGCCCTGCTGTTTGCTAGGGAGTAAATTCCTCTTTGACCAGATTCTTATAAAACTCTCAGGGCAATGAAAGCCTAGGGCATGGTTTAAAATTGATTATAGGTACCCCTGGAGCATTTATTTTCTTTGTTTTGGTAAAAGGAGGAATAGGAATGTTTCCAACTGAACTTACATACTATGGCTATAGGTGTGATCTTAGATCCAATGTCTAAGGATGGGATTATCTGCCCTTGATCTTGGTTCACTCTGGTCCCTAAGATGTGGCATACTCTCCAATGCTCCCAGCACCCACCATCTATCCATCTGGATCTGAACTACCACCATGTTTTGACTAAAAATCGAATAATCTAGTTTTTCTCCCTTCTTCAAACCTTGCTTCCTCTAATCCAGGGATTAGCACTGGTGTGCTATAAGAGGATCTTAGGTGTGCGCCGCAAAAAATTTTTTAAGATCATTAATTAAATTATTTTTAAAAGGAGTTCAAAGCACAATAAGTAATGTACGTACTCGAGTATAAGCCGAGTTTTTTCCGGCACAAAATTTGTGCCGAAAACCCCGAACTCGGCACAAATTTTGTGCCGAAAAAACTCGGCTTATACTCGAGTATATATGGTATATTCTTTTTTGTTTACTCTTTAAAAAAAAAATCAACATAATTTAAGTGCGCTGTGGAAGGTTAGTTCTAGGTTCAAGTGTTCCATGAGATAAAAAAGGTTGAAAAACATTGCTCTTACCCATTAATAAAGTAATTATGTTATAAAATAGTATGTGCATATGGAAAACTACCTAGTAATATCATGAATAAGTGTGTCACTTACAGTTAACAACTTTTAAAATTACATACGTATGTATCCGTAAAGGCAATATGCAGTATTGATTTATATGCATTTAAACTTGGAGTAAGTTCCTTTTTAAAAATGCAACCTTATGTTTTGAGAATTATCTATGTTATTCGTTTTTAAGTGTTCTACCTTTTGTGAATAGTCCAGATTTTAGTATATCCCCTCTCCTATTGGTGTACGTTTCATTTGGTTTCAATTGTTTTGTTCTTATAAACAACACTGTGTTAACCATCCTTTTATACACATTTCTTGGTACATATGTGCATAAGTAACTGTGACGTATACACCTAGATATGGAATTTCTATATAGAATATGGTCAATTTATATTAATTGTTATACCAATTTATTTTCCCAACATTGTATATTTCCATTTCCCCATGTCCTTACCAATAATTGATGTTATCAGATATGTGACAATCTTATAGGTTTGATAAAGTGCTTCATTTACAAAACTTGTATTTTTTTACTGAGAATAATTACACACACTTATTTATTACCTTTTAACTTGCACTTGCTAGTGAGAATAACTGCCTTTCTATATGCTTATTGGCTGCCAAAATTTCCTCTGTTATCACTGGCCAGTTTGTGTCTTTGTTAGTTTTTGTTTTGAGTTTTTAGTATTTTAGTATTTATTTTCTTGATTTGTAGACATTTAGATATAATTTGCATAATAGTCTATATGTTAATGTTTATTAGGTAAAAATGACACAAAACTTGCAAAAAACATCTTTGAACCTGTGGCGTATTGTTAACTTTTCTTTTTTGGTGGTGGTGTCTTTCACAGGTACAAGATCTTTAGTTTCACTGTAGTCAATTATATCAAACTTTTTATTTTTTATGGTTTGAGCTTTGATGTCTGATTCAATAAATCCTTGCTTATGAAATCAAAGAGTTATTTTATAATTATTTTCTCATAAAGTTTTGAAGTTTTACTTGTTACAGTGTGCTCTTCAATCTTTCTGGAATTTATTTCCTTTTAAGACAGTTTTAGAAGTTTGTTTTGTTTCCATATGGAAAGTCAATTGCCCTTGTACCATTTATTGAACAGTTCATCCTTTATTTATTTATAATGGCATCTCTGACAATGCCAAGTTTCCATGGGTTTGTTTCAAGGTACTTCATTCTATTATACTGTATTGATCTGTTTGTCTTTTATATATAAATAACATACCGTCTTACATACCCTGTTAGAATAAGGATTAGTACCTCGTTTGGTATGCTTTGTTACCTTTTTAAAAATTTTTCTTATTTCTTTATTCTTTTTTAAGAAGAGTATAAGTGAGGTGGTGCCTGTGGCTCAAAGGAATAGGGTGCCATCCCCATATACCAGCAGTGGCAGGTTCAAACCTGGCCCTGGCCAAAAACTGCAAAAACAAAAAAAAAGAAAAAAAAAAAAAAAAGAAAGAAAGAAAAAGACGAAGAGTAGATAATAAGTGCTGGTTATTCCACTTCAATGAAAACCTTATTGATATTTTAAAATTGCAACAAAGAAATACATTGTTTTGGGGAGAAACAGGGACTTCTTCTGTTCTATGAATATACCAGATTTCTTTTGTGTATTTAAAAAAATTCTTAAAATTTTCCCCTAAAGATATTATTCACATTTTTGCTAGAATTATTCATAGGAGCTTGGAGTTGTTATTGTTGTTTTTTTTTTTTTTTTTTGCTATTGTAAATGTATCTTCAATTTCAATGCTATTGTTTTATGATTGGTATAACTTTTCTGGAATACTCATGAATTTGTGTATTGAACTAGTAACTTGCTGAATTCTCTTATTTTTTACTAATATTTTGCCTGTAAAATTCCTTGGATTTCCTAATCATATTGTCTGCAAGCAAAGGCCAGTGTATCTCTTTTTATCTATTTTTAGAATCTTGTGTTTATTTTTCCTACTGTGTTGGACAGGCTGTATGGGTAATGTTAAATAGTAGGGGTGACAGCAGGCATCTTTGGCTTCTTTCGGATTTTAAAGAGAATTTTTCTAGTGTTCTGTAATTAGAGAGGTCATACAGCATCGTGGTTAAAAATGCAAACTATGGGGTCAAGTGGGTTTGGATTTAGGCTCTGTTACTTAAATGTTGTGTTATTTGGACCAAATTATTTAACCTTCCTGTCCATGTTTTTCCACCCATAAAACGAAAATAAAAGAAGTAACAACAAGGATAAAACTTACATCAGAAGAATGTTGTGAGGGATAAATATATATATATCTATGTGTGTGTATATATATTTATCTGTTATATATGAGAGTATAGTATTTAAAACAGTTTTTGGCATAAACTAAATGTTCAATAAACAATAATTTTGATAAAGAAAATGCTGATATTTACTGCATATTTTCAATAAAGATTCTTTATATGCTTGAAGGAATATCTATATATTCTATATCTATATATTTATATACTAAATATATATACATATTCTTACTTTCCCTAATTGTATTCCCCTAATTTTATTTATTGAGCTATCTAATGGTTCTTCTCCATCTAACAGTATAATAATAATGGTGTGCTTTTTGTTCTAATATTTTGCAATGTGTTTATGTTGATAGATTATTTTATACCACTGTATACTCTTTGCTTTCTTGAGCTAGCAATAAACATAATCTGGACATGATATTTTATTATTATTGTTGATTATGTTGTTGGTACATTATATATTTGAAATTATTATTTTGCATTCTCATTTACAATTGGGCTATATTTTTATTTTTGTACTGCCTTTTTGTATTTTGAAGAAGAGAAGAATTATTTGTTTCTTGATGACTAGGAAAAAATCACCATTTGAATTCATCTGGGTGTGGTTTCATTTTGGTCTGAAGAATTTGACTATCAATTACCTTTACCTAAATTCTAATTTTGTACAGGATTTTGACTTATATTTCAGTCAAAATTGATAATTTATAAGATTTCCTCAAAGTATTTTATTTCTGCTACATTTTCAAATTTGCATATTTGGAAAAATCTGTAAAATCTACAAAATTTGGAATTTTACGAAAATTAGCAAACATTTGTATTAATTATGATTATAAATTATTCTTTACTGTATTTCTAATTGGGTCCTAATTTTATTACTATATTTTTATTGTGATTTTTTTTCCTAGTTCATTCTTACTGGGTTTTGTGTCTTTTTTGTTAAACCAAATTTTGGTTTTTTTTTTTTTTTGTTGTTGTTTGTTTGTTTTCTCTTTCATTTATATCAATTTTTTATTTTGTTCCATTCTTTTAATTTTTATTTTTGTTCTTTTAATTTTAATTTTAATTTTAATTTTTATTGAGCATTTAACTCAATAATTTTCAATCTTGGATTTTTTAAATTTTTATTTTTTAAACTAGTAAACGTGCTTTAAAGAATAAATTTACCTCTAAGTACTGCAGTTTTGCCAACTGAGAAGTTTTGATATTTACAATCTTTTGCTTTTCCACACATACATTTTTTAAATTATAATTTTATTGTTTATTTTGTATGGTATTATTTATAGTTCAAAAGAACCGTGGGCTTAATTTCCAATTGTGACTGGTGGTGATTAAAAACTACAAAAAGGAATTGCATTCTCTAAACATATGAGATAATTAAGAAATGCATAATTAAATCCAACTTCTTTGGTCTTGTCATGTCACATTAATCATGTGGACAGAGGCAAAATCCTTAAGTACTGTTGAGAAGACATACACTTGCCCTTTGGTTTTCTTAAACAGCTGAGCTTCCCCTCCCCCCAAGCCCATTTAGTGAAGTCTCTTTTTGCTAAAATCCAAGTGTTGGGGGTCCCAGTTCCCCAACCCAGTTGACCAGGTTGGATTATGCAGTTGAGCTAGAAAGTTCAACCAAGGCACTTAAGTAATCAAAAGCAAAAACCAAATGAAAACAGGAAATGAAACTGAAACACCGCAGGCATTGTGGATAGAAAGCAAACTTATTTAAGAAGAACAAAGAAAAAGTTTAGAGTACTACCAAAGAGAGCTGGAAGTGACGCGCTCTCATAGAGGAGAAGAGAGGCGGAGACAACAGAGCCCGCACGGGTATAAATACCGTGTCCTTTGAAATTGGCTGCAAGTCTCTCATTGGCTGTTCTGCCCCTCCAGGCAGTATTGCCTTTTTCTATTGGTCACTGACTGTCTTTTTTCTATTGGTCATTCGTTACCTGGGTTACTTCATTCGCACATTCTTACAGGCCCTCCAGACTTCCTGTTCAGCAGTCCAGGCTTTCCTCCCATCCCCTCAAAGCTCCTCTCAACAACCGTGTGCTTTTCTGAGTGACAAATGAGACAGATGACTTATCTTCTGCAGCAGTGGTTTGAAACCCAGAGCACAGTGTGTGAGCTAGTGGTACTTTTATTTTTATTTTATTTTATTTTGTTTTTTATTAGGTCAAATACACATAGATTGTGAATACATTCATGCATATGTGGGGTACAATGTGCTGATTTTTTAATACAATCTGACGTGGTTATAGTACTTTTGATTGAAGAATAACACACGAGGCAAAGCACAAACACTGGATGTGTATATAGCTAGATGAATTTTCTCAAAGTGAACACACCTGGGTAGCCAGATCCCAAAGGAAGAAACAAAACATTAATAAGCAAACCAGAGTCCTCTCACGCTTCTTTCAGTGACAACACCCCCATCACCTGGGATAACTGCTACCCTGTGTTCCAGCCTGTAGATTAGTTATGCCTGTTTTTGAATTGCAAGCTCTTCTGTGTCATCATTATGCTTATGAAATTCACCACTATTACTGCCTTTTTATATTATATTGCCTTGTAAGAATATGTCACAATTTATTTATCCATTCCACTTTTGATGGGTAGTTGGCCAGGTTTCCAGTTATGGGTTATTAAGGAAGTTGCTACTATGAACATTCTTGTTACATTTCTGGGTAAATGTGCATATGTATGGAAGGGGGTTATATATAACTAGAAGTGGAATCGCTGAGTCATAGGATATGCACATGTTTAATTTTAGTAGATACTATCAAACCATATTCCAAAGTGTGGTTAAATTTATATAATTTACTGAAAGTTCTGGTTGTTCTGCATCTTTGCCAGCACTTGTGTTTTGTTTTCTTCATCCCCCCATCTCACACATCTTCAATAGCTATGTAATGATCTTCCATTGTTATTTTATATTGGAATTCATTTAATGACTAATAAAGCTGAGAATTCTTTCATATGCTATTGATCATTTGTGAATATTTTGAAGAGGTTTTTCGTCATTTGCTTGCTTTTCTATTGGTTTATTTTTTCTTCCTTGTTTTGCATGAGTCTTTTATATATGTTCTGGATATAACGTCTATGTAAAATACAAGTACTGCAAATTCTCTTATTATGTAAGTCTCATCTTCACTCTTTATTTGGTAAGTAGAAGTTTTTAACTTTAGTATAGTCTGATTTATCCTGTAATTTTTAGCTGTTACTTCTGTGTTATATTTGAGATATCTTTGCCTACTCTAGGTTATTGAATATAGAATGCTTTGTCCTAGAATCTTTATCATTTTACATGTATAAAACATGTCTATCTTAATCTAATTGGAATTGATCTTTGTGTATGGTACTTTATAGGGCATCAAAAGTTAGTTTTTCTCTGTATTTTCTTTTTTTTTTTAAATCTATATTGATATTATCCATAAGGCATTCTTTATCCCTCTGCACTGCAGTCTCACCTCATTTCAGAGCATTCTGTTCATAATGTTCCATCTTTAATTTATCTTAATAACTGTAGTTTTAGACTAGATCATGTAAATTCCTTTCATTCAAGAAGAAAATATCCTTGTGTATTTTAGAATGAGCAAAAGCATTATATTTTAATTATATTTTCTTTAGACAAATGAATTATTGGGATGTTTATGTAGCATTATAACCTGAGAATGAGAAACAAGTTCAAAGAAATAAAATTACAAGTGACTAAGTAAAAAGTCACTGAAAAACACACATACTAACGTGTTACAAGTGCCCATTTTGAAAATCAAATGTGTGACTATCTTCCAGCCTATATAATAAGATAATACCAAGTTGTGCTTTTAAATATTTAATCTTTGCATTTGGTGTGCTGTTTTACCAAATTAAAAAATGCCTGATATGTATGTTTTAATTGGTAGTTTTATCCATGTATATTTATTGTAATTATTGATGTATTATTTAGAATACATCTAACTTGGTGCTGTGTATTTGTTTGTGTGTGTCTTTCCATCTTAAAGATTTTGGCAAGATTGCCAAATTTCCCGGTATTCCATTTGTTTGTTCAATGATTGGAAAGTCATCAACTATATTTAATTTCTTTTAGAAGTCACCCTTAGATAGATAGATTTGTTTGTTTGTTTGAGACCAAGTCTTACTATGCTCAAACTCCTGGGCTCAAGAGATCTTTTTGCCTCAGCCTCTCGAATAGCTGGGGGTATAGATGTGTACCACCTTTTCTGGCTCCCTTATATATTTAACCTACATATTTGGCTTTTATGTCTGTTCATACAGTCTTAGGCTAGCCAGTATTTTTATCCTCTTCTTGAAAATAACATGCATTTACCAATTTCCTTTAAAATACTCCAGGTCAAGCGTCAGCAGTGACACAGGTTATTTCTCAAATATTGGCCACATTTTCACTGCCTCAGATCTTTCTTGTCTCATTTTTGTTGCCTAGAGTTTTAGTTGCACAGATTTTTCTTCAGTTAGAAAGTAGTTTTTTTTCTCTTGAGTCTCTTGAATTTATCTAATAGTCATTTTTTATACATTCATTCTTGTGTTTTTCCTCTCAATCATTATTTGTTCATTCTCTTTTCTTCAGAATTTTAAAATTCTACTCTGTCTAGAAATTGTCTTTTTTTGACTACTAGGTAGAGAGGTTTTCTACCTTCAGCACTTTGAGGCTTTTGTCCACCTTTTGTTAGGTATTTATTACTGCTAAGAAGGAGTCCATGTAGTTTACTTGTCACTGTTTGAAGGCACACTGTCTTTTTCTTGGTAGCTTACAAGGATTTTCATTTCTCATGGATATTTTGAAATCTCACTAACCGTGTCTGCATCAAATGTGGATGTCCCTTTAAAACCATGTGTTGGAAACGTGGGAGGTGGGGCCCAATGGGAAGTGTTTCTGTCACAAGGGCTTTGTGCTTATGAATGGAATGATGTGGATTATAAAATGGTTTGAGGCTGTGAGTTTGGTCTCTTGCTATCTCTCACCCCTTTACTTCCTGCTGTGGGATGATCCAGCAAGAAGGCTCTGACAGACACTAGCCCCTTGATCTTGGATTTCTCAGCTTCCAGAACCACCAATCAATAAATTTCTGTTCATTATAAATTACCCAAATGGTAGCATTCCGTTAGAGCAGCACAAAATAGACTAAGACCTTATCTCAGGGTAGATTTATTTGCCTTTATTTTGATCAGCAATCAATGTTTATTTTCAATCTGAGAACTCATTTTTCATTAATTCTGGAAAATTCATGCTATTTCTCTTCAAAACCCATTTCAATATCCTTCACTGTACCCATTTCTGGTACTATTCAATTGGAATCCTTCAATCTACACTTCACATCCCTTAACTGATGTTTCACATATTTTATCTCATCGACTTTTCTGGTGAGCTTAGGGTGAATTTTTCAGTACCATCATTACTCATCTAAGATGGCTAGTTTTGTTTTTTTTTAATTTTTGAAGTTCTCTGAAATTTTCTAAGGGTCTTACAGCCAAGGAGTTCTTAAAGAGCCTTGCCAGATGGTGCTCTTGACATACTTGCCACTGCCTATGTATGTAGGAACTTGAACTAGCTATTAACATTCTACTTCCTTTAATTGAATTATGTGCATTGTTGATATTACATGTTGAATTCAATTATCAAAAGATAATACATTATTTACCATTGGAAACAAAAAGCTCCTGTGTAAGTTGAAAGGCAATGACTTAGAAGAAAATCCTACAAACCATCCTGGCATACCTTATAAGAAATGTTGCAACACCAATGCATTTGATAGCACAGCAGATGGTACTGAATATTAAAATATAGGTGTTAATGACTTCAGATTGAAATTTGATACAGAGGATAGGATTATGAACATGAAACATATTTTAACTTTAGTCTTCTTATAGTTCACATATTTATGCATGCACAAATATGATATATAAGAATCTATGAGTAAATCATTCGTTAAGTATTCTTATTGTAAGGCGACTGATAAGAAAGCCTGGAGTCATCATTTAAATAGCACTTACATCAGTATAACCTCTGGGTTCAAACAGAGAGGTAAAACCAATAGGATATAGAGAAGGTAGATAGACAGATAGATAGATATGCAGGCAGATATATAGATATCTATGTCCAGATAGATAGATAGGTTGATAGATAAATAGATTTATTGCAAGAAATTTGCTTACACGATTGTAAACATGTATGAAGTTCACAGACAGAATGTTACAAATAGATTGGAACTCTACACATAAAAGCTGTTTAGAGTCTCTGAGTTCAAGGAACACCTAAACTCTCTTTTAAGGGACTCACCTGATTAGGTCTGACCTACTAAGGATAATCACCCGTTTAATTAATTTAAAGTCAACTAATTAGACACTTTAATCACATCTGCAAAATCTATTCACAGCAATATGGAGATAACTGTTCAATCACCTAGGGATTTTATTTCAGCCTAGCCAAGTAGATACACGAAGACGTATTTGAAATAAGGGTGCATTTTAAAATTGATGGTGTCTTGGATTTGACAAAAGACATTATCTTCTAATTCATTATTTTTCCATTTTATTTCTTTTTTCTTACTCTTCTCATGTGATATAGATTTAAACTATCTTGAGTTTTACTAAGAATAAATTTTAATTATTGTATTTTTGATTTATATTATTAGATTATTTTTTCTGTTCACTATGTGTCCATTTTACTTTATTTTTTGTCTTTAATTTTTAATTTTTTTTTTTACTGATTCATAACAGTTGTACATATTTATGGGATACATGTGGTACTGTGATACAGGCATACAAAGTCTAATGATCAAACCAGAGTGCACGGCGTATCCATCACCTCAAGCATTTATCATTTCTTTCTTTTGGGTACATTCCAAATCTTCTCTTTTAGCTTTAAATCCTTCTTCACTATACTTGTCCTACTGTTCTATTAAACAGTAGAATTTATTCATTCTATTTAACTGCATTGACCAATCTCTTTTCATCCTCCTCTCCCCCTACTTTTGGCAGGACCTGGTACCAATATTCTATTCTCTACCTCCATGAGATTAATTTTTTTATTTCCTCATATGAGTGAGAACATGTAATACTTATATTTCTGTGTCAGGCTTATTTATTTCACTTAATATGGTGTTCCTTCTGACCCATCCATGTTGCTGCAAGTGACAGGGTTTTATTTTTTATGGATAAACAATATTTTGTTGCATATATTTACCACTTTTTATTCATTAATCCATGAATGGATCCTTAGGTTCACTGCATTTCTGGGCTGTTATGAATAGTGCCACAATAAACACGAGAGTTCAGGTATCTTGTCAACACACTGAGTTTCTTTGTTTTGGATATATACCCATCAGTAGGATTGCTGGATCATATGATAGTTCTAGTTTTAGTTTTTTGAGGAAACTCCTTACTGTTTTCCATAGTGGACGTACTAATTTACATTTCCACTGACAGTGTATGTATGTCCCCCTTTCTCTGCATCTGTAACAAGATCTGTTATTTTCTGGGTTTTGATAATAACCATTTTAAATGGGATGAGACGATATCTCATTGTGATTTTGATTTACATTTCTCTAATAGTTGATGATGCTGAGCATTTTTTTAACATACTTATTGCTCATTTGTTTGTCTTATTTTGAGAAATATCTATTCAAATTTTTTTGTCCAGATTTTAATCAGATGATTATTTTTGTTGCTTCGAGTTTCTGACACATTCTGGTTTTCAATTCTGTGTCAGGTGTATCGTCTGAAAGTATTTATTCCATTCTATAGGTGTTTCTTTGTGTTGTTGATTGTTTTCCTTTGCTGTGCAAAAGCTGTTTAGCTTGATGCAATTTCACTTGTAAAATATTGCTTTACAAACCCATAGCTAACATCATACTGAATGGAGAAAAAGATGGGAAGCCTTTCCTCTGAGATCTGGAACAAGACAAGGATGCCCACTTTCACCACTTTTATTCAGCATAGTACTGGAAGTCCTAGCCAGAGCAATTAAACAAGACAAAGGAATAAAAGGGTTTGCAAATTGGAAAGAATGTAGTCAAATTGTTTTTTTAATAGATGATATAATTTTATATTTAGAAAAACCTAAAGACCCCACAAAAAACCTGTTAAAGTTAATAAACAAATTCAATTATGTTGCAGAAAATAAAATCAGCATACAAACAGCAGCATGTCTATATGCCAACAGTGAAAAATCTGAAAAAGAAATCTTAAAAGTTATCAAATCTGCAATAGATACAAAAATAAAATACCTAAAAATATATTTAACCAAAGATGTGAAAGAATTATACAAGGAAAGCTTTAAAACACCAATGAAAGGTTTGGCGCCTGTAGCACAGTGGTTACGGTGCTAGCCACATATACCAAAGTTGGTGGGTTCAAACTTGGCCCAGGCCTGCTAACAAAAAATGACAACTGCAATAAAAAATAGCCCGGCATTATGGTGGGCACCTGTAGTCCCAGCTACTTGGGAGTTTGAAGCAAGAGAATCACTTGAGCCTATGAGTTTGAGGTTGCTATGAGCTGTGATGCCATGATATCCTACTGAGGGTGACATAGTGAGACTCTGTCTCAAATAAATAAATAAATAAAACAAAACAATAATGAAAGAAATTAAAGGGGACACAAAATATGAATTGGAAAAATTGATATTGTTAAAATATGCATCATTCCCAAAATGATCTTCGGATTCAATGCAATTGTCATAAAAATACAAGTGGATTTCTTCAAACCAAAAGAAAAAAAATTTTTAAATCATTATACGACATGACAAGAGACTCCAAGTAGTCAAAGCAATTCTGAGCAAAAAGAACAAGGCTGGAGGGATGGACTAAGAGACTTCAAATTGTACAAAGCTATAATATTCAAAACAGCATGATTCTGACACAAAAATGAACACATAAGACAGTGGAGCATAAAAGAGTCCCCAGAAATAAATCCACCCATTTACAGCCAACTCATTTCAGCAAAGTTTCCCCAAATATACAATGAATGGTGCTGGGGAAACTGGATATCCATACCCAGAAGAATGAAACTCGATCCCACTCTCTCACCCCACACAAAAATCAA
Source organism: Loris lydekkerianus (assembly GCA_963574355.1). NCBI lineage: Eukaryota > Metazoa > Chordata > Mammalia > Primates > Lorisidae > Loris > Loris lydekkerianus. The sequence goes on along the minus strand of CAUYPK010113618.1, from coordinate 27,559 downwards.
CTCAAAATGAACTGAAGATTTACATGTGAGTCCTGAAACTATGAAACTTCTAGAAGAAAGCATTGGGAAAATGTTTCAGGACACGGGTTTAGCAAAGGTTTTTTAGTATGCTCTCAAAAGCATACACAACTATTTGACCCACTTTTGGTTCACAATTTCTTGTTCTTTATCTCTGAAAATTCCAATCTTCTTTGCTGAGTCTTTTATCAGATTAGAACATTTTCTTTTTTGTAGTTGATAATAATCTCCTGGTTATTGTTTTAATCTTGATTATAAATAGTGTTGATTTTTTTTTTTTTTTAACTTTTGTTGGATTTGGGTTTACTGTTTGGATGTGGGGCTTCCTTTTATAGAATTAGTTTCATAATCTTGTTTTGCAGGATCCTCTGAATTTGAAGGAGTTTTGCTTTGTGTTGCTAGTTCTTCCCTCTTTAGTAGATTTGTGATGTTGTCTTCAAATGGACCCTGGTCTGCTTTCCAGAACTGTTTTTTGTCAACTGCCTGAGATTCCTGTTCCATGGTTATAGTGGGTTTATTTTGATACACTTACTCAAGGGAGCATATGGCTTGGTTCAGCTTGACTCCTGGCTGCAAAGCTGTGTTTTTATGTACTGGCTTCTTTTGTCAGGTGGCTGTAGCCCCAGACAATGGAGCATATAATTTTTAGTTTCTCCTTGTTATGAGTATCTATCTCATTCTCCCTCTTGATCCTCAGCAGGAAGCCTGTCTCCTGTCTTAGCCTTGCTTCATTTTAGAGGAATGTTACCCCCTGTTCTTTCCATAGGAGTAGAAATGTTGGATACCTCTGCCTGCTTTGGACTGGGGGCCCAGAAGTTCTGTAGCTTGAACCCATTCCTTAAATTGTATTTATTTTGTTTATTCTATATTTCTCATCCATGGGGATGTTTATTGTATGTTTTAAGCCAGATGTGCATTTTGAATGTTCTCTTTGTGACTGTTTTCCATCTCAATTGTGAGTTTGGAGCAATGCCACCTCACCTGGATTTCCCTGTTTCCCACCTGGCAGGCCTAATGGTATTCCCTAAACTCCAACTCTCTGCATGTCATCTCCCTGTTTATAATGTTCCATTGTGTCCCCACTGAGCTCAGAATAAGTGTAAATGCACTATCAGACTATTAAAGACCTTTAATGACCTGATCTCTGCTCCTATTTATACGAAGCTGCTTTTAATTCTGTAACCACCAGGCCTCCTCCAGGTGGGCTCTTTCCCCACCTGATATACTCTCACCTCCCTGTCTGGCTTGTCCTTAATCCTCCTGATCTTTCTCATCTCCCCTCAATGTCACTTCTTCTCCTTTTACTCTCTGCACAGACTTTCATTTCTTCACTCCCACTTCCCATGTGGTATCACTTGTTCCATTTCTTTGCAACTACTAATTAATCCTCCTTGACCAAAATCCTTTGTGAGAAGAGAGCATGTCTTGCTTTTTTTTTTTTTTTTTCTTCTTATCTACCACCAGAAGTAAAGCCCTAGATCAGATGGATTCATAGCTGAATTCTAATACAGCTACAAAGAAGACCAAGCACCTACCCCACAGAAATTATTCCAAAACATTGAGAAGCAGGGACTCCTACTTAAATCATTCTGTGAAGCCGGTAACACCCTGATCCTGAAGCCAGGAAAGGGCACAACAAAGAAAGAAAACTACAGGCCAATGTCTCTTATAAACATCCTGAGCTTCTTGGAGTGATGGAGGGGAAGGCGATGGGGTTCTGAGGTGGAACTGTGGAGGTACATCGGAGATAAGACAGAATGTCCAGTGCTCTGCAGCTAAGATATCCCTTCACTACCTCATGTTGCTTGAGGGAGACACATGCTCTCTCTAGGTCTGCAGTGACTTGTGGCTCTGTGGGGGTTATTAGAGTGTACCTCTGTCTCTTGAATTCGTTGATCCTTGCTGATGAGCAGCATTGAAAGCTGATCTGAGCTCAGGGGCCCAGGGGAAGCAAATCCACCCCTCTGTGTTGTAAAAGCAGATGTGGTTCAGTGCATTTGGATACAGGCCTGTGACCTTGGCTGCAGCAAGCTGGTGCTGGGGAATTTGAGTTCTACTTATTGATCACCAGAGCAGCTGTTTAGCCTGGCTTTCAAGATCATCCCTCACGGGAAGCTGTCGCTGTGCCAAAGTCTCTCTCAGTCCTTTTTCTCTACCGTTTTTATATGCAATTCACTTAAGGCACTTGCCTTTCATGTATAGGCCAAAATGGTGACTTCATAAAGGTCAGGAAATGGGGAAACAAGAAACTTCCTTGAAAGATTTAAAATCAATTCTATTTAGTAATAATAAATGGTAAATTGAGCGATTGAAGATGAAGAGCCCTCATAGCTGGATAGTTTGGAGATTGTTACCAGTCTTTTTCCCCAGGACTTGGATAGTTGTGTGCTAGCATTTTTTATATTTACTATCCTTTATTTGGTATCCTTCCTTTAGAATGGAGATATGCATAAATTATTAATTTTCTTTTCCTTTCCCTCACAGTCGTGAGTTGGAATTGAGCTCTACAATCCCTCTTTCCCGATATCTCCTGTTTTGCTGTGTGATATGGGATGGTTGTTTAGGCCAAAAGCTCAGTGGGTAACAGGAGTCGCACTCACTGAGCTGTCCAGAATATGCTCTGGTTACTTTTGAAGCCTAACTGTAAAAGAAGCAGAGAAGTGTTTTGGGAAGAGTGTCAGCTCACATATAAAAGAAGCTATCCTGGGTGGCACCTGTGGCTCAAAGCAGTAGAGCACTCCAGCCCCTTATACCAGAGGTGGTGGGTTCAAACCCGGCCCCAGCCAAAAACTGCAAAAAAAAAAAAAAAAAAAAAAAAAAAAAGAAAGAAAGAAAAAAAAAAGAAAGAAAGAAAAGAAGCCTTTCATTTGTCAGCCACGTGGCCTTAGGAAAGTCATTTAAGACATGTGAGCCTACCAGCTGTCAAAGCTACATTTACCCACCTTAAATGGGAGGCATGGATTAAGTCAGGGGTACTCAGTTCAATGGTGTGTGGAAACTAAGAAGAGAACTTATTTAAGAAAGCAGAAAAGTGGCAGAGATTGTTTTGAACAAGAGTGCCTAGGATTTTAGAAATTGCATCAAACTTTTATATGATGACTGCTGTTACATGGATTTTTTTTTTTTTGCAATGATTTTGGCAGAAGAGCAAGGCCTAGAGTGAATGACCACAGGTAATGGAGTGTGAGAAAGCCACTTAATTCTTCGTATCTTAGTTCTTAAAGATATAAGCAGCCCTGTCACCGACCTTTCCTAGATTAAGCAAATGAGCTCAACATGAAATATTGCAGATTTTCAGTTTGCAACACAAACTGAAAATCTCATCAAAGATGAAAAGTTCTCAATTCTACTTCCAAGCCATGAGTAAATTTCTATCATACGTCGGTTACTCTGGAACAGTCACTGTCTGATGTTATTTCTCATTCATAAAGAGAATGCTTTAAAATCCTCAACAGTGCCTGGTATATTGCCTGGGACAGAGAATATGTCTAGCAAATGTTCAAAAAGTTGATCTACTCATGATCCCAACCAAGCTGTGTGGGGGCCCATTTGAACATTAACCATAAGTGTTAAATATGAGGAATACCAGTAATAACAATAAAGTTAATAATGGCAGTGCAGTGATAGCTTAATAATGATCATTTACTGAGGACCTTTTCTAAACTAGGCACCAACTCAGGCTGTCCACATGTCATTTGACTTAATCCTTACCAAATCCTTCCTATGTCAGTTTATTATCCTCCTTTACCTTTACCAGTGGGAGCACTGAAGCTGAACAAGTTTACTCACACTCTCAAGGTTACAGAGACGAAGAGTAGAAAAGCAGGGCATGAACCCAGGACTGCTTGGCTGCAAAATCTACACCTTTTCTCTTTTACTGATACTTCCAAATACTTGCAGGTTCTTCTTGTGAAAGAGGAAGCACATTTGTTCCCTGGATCCAGAGGGAAGAAAGCAGACTGGGGTTCTTGCACGATGAGAAGGAGAAAGACTTTGGCAGGACTTTATGATCACCATGGTTCTTAGAGACTAGAACTGACTTTTCTAGTCTCTAAGACTCTAAGACTAAGATAGGAGGCTGCAGCCACCTACCTCTGGGGCTGAGATCTCTGAAAAGTGGACAAAATACATCACTTAGGAGATCTTACAATAACTTCTATTCTGGCTGGTAGAATTAAATATCTCCAGTTTTATCCCTATGACCTTAAGACATTCTTCAGATAGTAACAACAGGTCTTGACATCTGGATGATATTTCACAGTAGACAAAACACTTGCGTGAAGCATCTTATTTGACCCCAAGTGGCATCCTTTTTGAGGTGAATTAGCTGCTTCTCAGAAAAGCAGCATGACTTGTCCAAGGATGTGCAGAGAGTATGAAAGACTTGAAGCAGACCTAGGCCAAGTAATTTTAAGGCAAGCACTACTTCCCTATGCATGTTATCTACAGCAATGAAGCAAAAATATGGGTCTGTAGGGCAATAGCATGGACAGTGGGTACTTCCTCCCTTGTAGTGAGCTTGGGCCACATGCTGAAGCCATCTCTCAGATGGTCATCCCTTTCTATGTGGGTCAATATTCCTGAAGCATTGATTTCCTTCTGGGAACAAAGCATCCTTCAGAATTGTCCTTAATCATCCTCATCAGTATATACTTTGCTTCTTGTCCATCTCTGTTCCATTTCCATAGGCAATTTATTTATACTCAGAGATGCCAGAGTGCTGATTACTACTTCAAACATTTCATGTCTAGGTTATTCTTCTTGACATGTGAATCAATGTCACAAGATTAGTCTTTATCCCAGAGGGGACAAGCCTTGCTCAGCCTGGAGCACACTGACTCCTAACTTTGAAACGTTTGTCTGTGTGCTAAGTGTAAGCACATGTCCCCAGCTGCTGGATCTTGTGACCATATGAAACCAATCGCCTACTCCGCACAAACATGCAGCATCAGGCTGATGTCTGAAGGTGCAAGTAACTCATCCTCCTTCCCATAAGACAGCAAGCAGGTGAGTAAGGAGTGTGAGGTTTGGGGCAACTGGTTCGAGCAGTCCACCTAAGGGTAAGACTTGTGGTTCAGTGGCATAAGAATGTTAAAGTTTGGCTGAAGGAAGGATGGCCCAGAGTTATGATAGTAGACACTCAAATAGGTCCTTTAACATCATCTGAGCACTAAGCCTGAACATACGAACACTAAGGTTTGGAGTGAGGGTGACTCCCTCATGATCTCATAGCAATCTAGTGTTTAATCAAAGATTAGAATGCCCAGTCCAGCACTCATTCCCTTATGTAAAGCTGCCCATGCCATTGACTTCCTGATGGGCTTCTTAGTGTGGAATCCTTGTGTCTCTTATATTTTGAATCCTGGGAACTTTGGAATGACTTCACTAAGCTGTGTAAATTTTTCTAGATAATAACAATGACAATGCCATTGATTGAGGGTTAATATTTGGTCAGGACAGATGGTCTATGTATTTTATTGTCAATGACCCCCAAATACCATGAAGTAACTTTTTCCTCCACTGTTTTAAAGAAAAAGAAACTGATACTCAGAAATTAAAAGAGAATTGCCCAAGGACACAGAGCTTGTAGATGTCACAGCCTAGATTCACATCAAGATAGACTCTAACGACTTAAAGGAATCAATGAAGTCATATTGAAGTAGCTCATTGATTAGCAATGGAAGATGGATGGGTGATCAACATTTATTCACTTAAAAGTAATTTGAAGAGCATTTATCATGTGTCTAGGAGCACACGTAGTTTCAGTGGTCAACATGGCACTCTGGGGTCAAGTCAGAAATACAAACCTTTAGCAGTTAAAGCAGTTAAAGCAATTGTTAGGTGGGTGATTTATCAGGTATAATTGAAATAGAGTCAAAGGAGTATACAAGTCTGTCTAAAAACTAAGAGACGGTGTCTTAGAGGAGGTGACACTTCTCTGTCAAACAGGCAAGGTTGGAATTCAAAGCAGAACCTGACATTATTTGTAAAGAAATGAAAAGAACAAATTATGAAGTTGTAGGATGCTTAGGAAAGTAAAAATGGTTAGGTATTGTTTGTTTGTTAAAATATCAGCAGAGAAACTAGAAATCTGATATGAAATATGCAGGATATTAGGACCTTGAAGGTTTTGCTCCTGCAGTTGTAATTGTTCTCTGAGGGCAAACAGGTTAAGTGGAGAGGCTTTAGGCAAAAGGATGGCATACATGGCTGACATATTATTTACAATGAGGTTTGACTGCTGATAATGTAAAGCTCAAAATTAATATTGGTCTGAAAAATGTAGGTGTTTATTTTTCATGTAACGGTCTTGAGTTACACAGTCTGGGACTGATATGGTGGCTCTGTTCAGAAATCTAAGAGCTTTTCAACCATCCCTGTATGTGGCCTTCAAACTCATATTCTAAACCTATGGTTGCGGCAGGAAGGTGGAAGCAATGATAAATAAGAAAAGAGTTACAGAGAAGCTCCAGAGTTCTTTTAAAGGTGCTTTCCAGAAGCCTTCACCAACTCTTAATTGTAGCTTAGTTACATGTCTATAGTTACAAGTAATGTTGAGAAATGAAGGACCTGAGTTAAAAACTCAGCTATGATGCTAATCCCAGGTAGTTTGATTTTCCCTCTTTGTCACAATTGCATCCTCTTTCTGATGCCCTCCTTTTGTTTTTCTTTTACTCGTGCCTCTTCCTTAAGATGTTCATTTTCAAGTAAGAGAGAGAGATAAAGGAAAGGGTCATATTGTCTCATTGAATGTTCCTAGGAAGCGGTTGTGGAAGAATGGATTTCAAGATAGAAGAATTTATTCTTGGGTCCTGATTGCACTCACCTGGCTGTGTCTAACTCATGTATTCCCTTTAAGAATCTATTCTTGATCCAGAAAGAATGACTAGAGCCTTATAGGGTATACTAATTAAATATCTAACTAACAAATGCAAATATTGTAACCTAGTTGTTTTTACCCTCACATTCAGCTGAAATTAAAAAAAAGATATTAGGTATTAATATTAATTTAATAATTTTGGGTTGGAGGATCAAGAGATAAAGTTGAGAAGTTGGAAGGCCACGTCATGAAGAATTACTTTATGATGAAGAAGCTGGATTTTGGCAAAAGGGAAGAGAGGCTTGACATAAGGGAGTGTGTTAGTATCCTATTGCTTCTGTAGTAAATTACAACAAATGTAGTGGTTTAAAAATAGCACAGACTCATTAGCCCACAGTTCTGGAAATCAGAAGTCTAACCTGGATAGTCAGGCTATATTCTTCTGGCTTTTTCAGCTTCTCAAGGCTACCTGTATTCCTTGGCTGGTGGCCACACATTACTCCAACCCCTGCTTCTGTAGTCAATCTCCTTATCTTATTCTGACCCTGCAGCTTCCCTTTATGAGGCCTTTTGTGATTACGTTGGGTCTGCCCATATAATCCCAGAACAATCTCCCTGTCTCAAGATCATTAATCAAACACATCTGCAGAATTCTTTTGCCATATAAGGTACCAGAGGGATTTAGATGTTCTGGGGATTAGGATACGAACCTTTTTGTGATGGGGGGGAGGGTTATTTGGCTTACAAAAAAGTAATGTGGTTCTGTGGGGGAATTTTCAAGACTACTAGTAAGATCAGAGTTGGGAAGACTAGTTAAGATTCTATTGCGGGGCATATGAAAGAGAAGTATTAGTGGTAACAGGGACCCTGGGAAGTGATGAGTGATGCAGACCTAAGGTCACCATAACTTGGCTAATGAGAGTAGGAAGAGGGCTGATTTCTGGATTTCAGGCTGCAGAATTTAGGAGATGATGGAATTGTCAGGGACTCGTAAACATTGGGGAAAGTAAGTGATACATTGACCAAGGCATTCTGAGAAATCCTGCTTCTTGCAGCCTATAGCCATTCTTTATAAAACACAGGGGCAGCCTGGCCCAGAACACTCTCCCTCATCTCACTCATTCTCATCAACTTTTTCCATATTTGTGTATTCAACATTTCAAAGTCTGAATATTTTTCTTTCAATAGACTCCAGTAAAAGCAGTTTCATCCTAAGCAATTAGTTTCACAAAACCACAACTCTGATATGCCTCTGTATTTTGATACACATGCAATTCATACATACTCATTAAAAATGAAAATATATTATTCCATATGCCACTTAAATTATCCCTGAAACCATGGGTGCTAAGCATGCCACCCATAGACAAATATTAGGGTAATGACAAGATCCCACATCACAAAATTCAAACCTAGACTTGAAGAGTCACTGTATCTCTCTGGGTTTTTCTTTCTTCCTACCTGAAGTAGAGATAATGCCTAACTTATTATGATACTTTAGTTAGATCCTTAATGTATGGAAAATGCCAGGTACCATGTCTCATAATAGGAACCCAGCCCCATATGCATTTATAGTGTTGATCTCGTGATGCTTTTTTCTTACATATTTTAACTAATTCAAAGTCTTTTCATGAGGCCTGCCTGATAAACTCACCAGAAAATTCTTTGCCTTTGCAGTCTTGGTGGCAAGCAATCTTACTAAATGGTTATTTATTGTCTCATGAGACTCTTTACCTTCAGGGCACTTAGCGTCCAGTGATGGAGGGCTTAGGAAAGCTACTCATCCTTGCTGAGTGTGCTAGAAGCAGCCCGGGCTGTGAATGCTAGACTCCTGGTGATGAAAAGCTAGTTTTATTCAAAGGTTTAAAGTAGAGGTTTGAGATGGGAAGCTGTACTGTTTTCTAGACCATATTGGAATCACTCCTCTATTCATAACTGTGGGATATAGTGCTTATAATGTACCAGTCTCATGACCCATTTGAGCACATCACTGAAAGTCTGCCAGTCAGGACCAAATGGGTGTTTTTTAAGAAAAAAAAAACACCTCAGATCTCTCTTCCCTGCACCCCTACCCAGTGTAACAGAATTCAACTCAAAGGAGCATTCCCTGAAGATAGCCTTGTTTGCACGAACTTTCCATTGATACATCTGGTTTTCCTTTTGAAAAAGGCTCTCAAACCTCATAAAACTGAAGTCTTTTGACTCAGACCACAAATTCCTATAGCTAACTTCAGCAGAACTCCCTGCGCTCCCTGCGCACTTAGTCCCTGTAGCCCTCATGCCAATCTGCTCTTCCATCTTCATTAAGTTAGCAGGAGCCAAGCTTCCAGGAATAAATCAGGGTTTGTTTTTTTGTTCAATTCACTTCATATTAATACAAATTGCAGGTCATTTTTCTGTGTTAGACCTTTAATTTAGAATAGCTACCATTTATTGACCTCTAACTATGTGCCAAGTGCTTTACACAGACTCCCATTTAATCCTGCAGCAGTTTTGCAAGGTAGGTGGTATTTTTCCAGTCTTTCCAATGAGCAAAGAGAAACAAAGAAAATTCCTTGTTTTATTGTCTTGCTGCTGCTAAGCGTTAAGTCTAGCAACTCAAATCCAGTCTGTGTATCTCCATTGCCCTCATTTCTCATGCCTGTCTCTTCATATAATAGATTCTTAAGAGTTGATTTTCAGATATAATTTGATATTTTCAACACTCCTCATTTACTTTGGGCAATCATTATTCTGATTATTAAGTTTATGATGATGACAATTATTACTACTACTACTAATATTGTGGCTATTATCTGAGTAATATACTGAGTGATTTGCATACCTTAAATTTTTACAGAAACCTCTTGAAGTATTGTTATTTTCATTTCATGAATTACAGACTGAGATAGTGGCTGAGCGCCATAGCTCAGTGGTCTCAGCACGCTGGCCTTGCAGATCAGAGACTGTGAGTTCAAGCCTTGCCTGGGGCTGATTTTAAAACAAACCAACAAACAAGATGAAAAAGGTCTGTCTTTTCTCAAGATCCCACAGGAATCAATTAATTAGAACTGCAAATATTAACGAAAAGCAAAACTTTGTATATGCCAACACCTTTGAAATAGATTTTATGGTTAACCCATTCAAACCCCACAGCAATCCTGTAAGGTGGATAGTGTTACCATGTGCATTGAGCAAGTGGGGACACTGAGGCACAGGACAATAAAGTGATAATTCAAGGTCGCACATCTCATCAGTGGAAGAGCTAGGATGTTCCTGGGTCCAGGCTCAGAGCTCATAACCACAGTCCCACATGGCCTGTCTAGCTGTAGTGCCTCTTAGCTCTGGGCAGGTATCTATGTGAGTGACCTTAAAACTGCATTACTGAGTCTAATTCTTTTATTCTCTGGTGACTTTACTGCATTGAAAGGACAGGACTTGATGCATGCCACGCCACTGGCAAGCACAGTTACTAAGATGGATCTGCATTGCTATCTGGGAGTTTGGACTTCATGTTAACAACGTACTAAGGTGACCTGCAAGACACATACAGCAGCTCTGTTAGATACCCAGAGCTCTGCTTGGCGGGGCACAGACCCTGCTGGATTCCCTTCCTGTCAGGGCTTATCTAAAGGCTGAGTAAATTGCTCTGAGGAATCTTCTGGGGTATTGGAAGAGGGGAAGAAGTAATTACTAGGTGGGAGTAGGGCTGTGGAGAAGTTTCAGCAGGAAGATGAAACACTGTATAGAACAAAGTTGATGTCAGCCAGTTTGCTTTTCAGGAATGAAGGGCCAGGAATGGAAGTAAAAACAAGAGAAGTTTTTCTTTAATTGCAGGCATGGCAGTGGAAAAGTCAGTATCTAAAGGAACCCTGAGTGTTATACAACCCAGTGTCATCCTGGGCTCTAAATGATATCACCCCATGTTTGATTCTCAGAATTTTTCATCCAATGTCTCTGCAACTCTGGGGACCTACATACAGTACAGCCTAAAAGGATTCCTTCACCCTGGATGTTTCTGTGTTGCCACATGTTTTATTAATTGCTAACTGACAGATGTGAGCTCACATTTAGTTTAGTTTTTTTTTCTTTTTCTTCAAGGTATTTCCTTTAATTCCTTTAAACACAGAGCTTAACCTGTTGCTGTTGGAGATGTACATAAAACACTGTTTGAACTGAATTGAAATCTTTTATAAATATCCATCCTTGGGGTTAGAGATAGGGTTGTCTGGGTGAATATGGCATCTGTATTTTTTATTGTTTTTCTATATTCAGTAAATATATATTTATACATATGCTCATAGGCAGAATTTGAGAGGAAATATAAAAAATGAAGAGTTTAAAGAGCTTATTCACTTGGGTAGTATCATACCTGTGGTAGTTTACTTATTTATTTATTCTTATTTCAAGGTAATGTGAGAGCACAAATGTTTAGGTTGCACATTTAGGTTTTTTTTTTTTTAAATATAAGATGTTCATTCAAATTTATGTACAGTTACATTTCTAAACGCATTTGGTTTTTTAAGTGAAAAGATATCCGGTGTTCAGAACTGCTTTTTAGTATTCCTGAGAACAGCTTTCCATTGTCAATGTCTGGGAAGCATCTTTCTGCCCTAGACTTAGGGAAGGGGATATTCCAGCAACGCAGAGGCCAAGGGGCAGAAGTGCAGAGGACAGATATTTGTCACCTGTGTTGTGTTAGGCACTGTGCTGAGTGTTACGTGTGTACCATCTCATTTAATAACAACAGACATGCACAGTCATTGTCATGAATCCCCATTTTATAGGGACAAATCCAGAGCAATGAGTTCAGCTGGACATGGGCCACAGGATTAGTGCATGCAGGAGCCAGAAAAACATGCTCTTTTATCAAAGCATCCTATACTGCCTTTCAGAGTAAAGCAGAGGTGAATCTGCAAAGACAACGAGGTTAGGAGGTCAGGAAATCTCCCTCCTTGAAGGGCAAAACCAGTCCGAAACCAGTCTGTGAATATCAACACCCTCATTTAGAACATCAGCCCCCCAGTGTCTCACATTCTGTCTTTCTGGTTATAGAAGATGTGCTATGTCATTCTCTATATGATTTGCAGCATTTCTCCTTAGTCCAGTTTAGAAAGTAAGGTATTTATGAAGGTAGCATTCATTTTAATGATAAAATATATTACTTATTAATTTATTATGTCATGCATTTTGTTTATTCATTCGTTCAAAATATTTTGTGATAGATTGACTGAAAAAAAAAATGCCTCTGATTCTCTGTGGATCCTATACTCATTGCAATGTGACTTTGTAGCTCTTTCATCAAGATGGTAGTCTGTTTCACCATAATTCTTATCTGCGGTGCTCTTCTATTTTGATCTGTTCAATATAATATGACAGAAGTGGCAATGTGGCTGGAGTACTTGAGTTCAGGAGTTCAAGTCCAGCCTAAGCAAAGTGAGATCCTGTCTCTATTAAAAGAAGAAAAACTAGCTGGACGTGGTGGTGGGCACCTGTGGTTCTAGCTACTCAAGAGGCTGAGGCAAGGGGATCTCTTGAGCCCAGGAATTTGAGGTTGCTGTGAGCTATGGCAATAGGGCCCTCTACCCAGGGTGACAGAGTAAGAGTCTGTCTTAAAAAATAAAAAAAATAAAAAAAAAAGAAAGAAAATAAAAGAAAAAGAAGAGCCAGGTCCAGGCTATCAGAGGCACTGCATACTTTTATTTCTCTCACCTGCTCCTTCATGCCTGTTCCTCTGTGGGAATGAAATCAGGCCAAAGTATAAGGGCAGGAGAGAGACACCTGTGGACAGCCACATTCAGAAATGGGTATGCCTGACTGAACAAAGCTAACCTCATTCTCACGAGGAAGCTCAACAGAAACCAGAAGAGCTGCCCAGCTAAGCCTGCCTGAAATTGCTGAGCTGCAGAATTGTGAGCTAAATGAATGGTTGCAGCATAAGCCACTGAGTTTTGGAGTGGTTTGTTCTGCAGCAACAGATAACTTATATCTATTCCCTAAAATATGATTGTTCACCAACATCGTGGTGCACCGTGGAGACATAAAGGCAAAGAATGGTCCTTGTTCTGCAGAGCCAGCAGTTTAAATGGGAAGTCAGACATGTAAACAAATAATCACAACATGGTAAGTTATGGGATTAATCAAAACGACGTGTGAAATCTTTTTAGTAGAATAGTTCTACTTCCTCTGCAAAGAAACCACTATTATAGGGAGCACAGTACCAGTTGGTTCCAATAACTCTTGTGATGGTGTCATCCAAACCTCAGGCTGTATCAGTGGTCACTCAGCAAGGAGCCTGGAGGATTACCCAATGCTATTTATATCTATTATATTATCCTTGTTAAGTAACCTCACATGGGAGTGAGGAGCTTGGAGCCAAAGCTTTTTGGAAGGATCTCTTCAAAGGGATAGTACTCTATGATTAAATTTAGAATACCTACATATTCAGGGGTTCCAATCAAGAATTTCAGTCCTTTGAATTTTTAATGATTAAAAAAATTGATAGAGGGCCAGGCCCCAGAAATCAGGGATTTATTGAGCATCTCTACCTTTTCAGAGAGAAAACTGAGGAAGCTGGCCGATGGATTAGGGTAGAGAAACGTTACTTGGGTTTTCATCTAGCTGAGGAACTCAGTTCTCTGATCTTTAGCTGGATCTGCAATCTCCATTTACTTCATGTTGCTTATGTTTAAGCAGGGATAAAGATATCTACCTTATCAGGTGATGATAAGAACTAAATGTACCTGGAACCTCATTAACTTTAATATTTTTCTCATTTCTTTCGTTTTTACTTCTCCTTTGCTTTCTGTTGCCATTCCTTCCTTTTTTCAAAGGGTCCAACTAGAGCCCCAATGCATTAATAAGTTCTTGAAATTGGGTCCTAAGTATCAGCGACTTTCCACTCCCCCCATGACTTTCTGGAAAAGCACCTTATGAAGGTGGCTTTGAATGGCTGGTTGAATAAAAAGATCTATCCACAATCTTGAAGAGCCAAGACAAAAGGCTGAGGCAAGTCCATTTGGAGCAAACTCTGCATTGAATGCAAACGCACATATCAGAAGGCGGCCTGTCACTTTGGTACATAGAAAGGATGGTGGTTTTATGATATTCTTGGCATCTCAGTGGAACAACTCTCAATTGGCTAGAGCTTTAAACGTGACCAAGGACATAGGTAGATAGATGGTGAAAGGACTGTTTTCCTTCAAACGTAACACATCTAATATTCTTATGGAAACCAGAGAGGAAGTGGGAGAATTCTGTCCTCTTCCTTTACTTTGCTATTAACCTCAATCACATCACTCTTGATTTAATTTTTCTTCTGTAGAAAGAACCGCTAACAGAAAGCACATGTGATATTCAAATAAACACAGTAGGATGAAGGCTGAATCTATGGAATATATATCAGGACTTGTTTGCAGAGAAGGTGAATTAGCAACATCTTGAATGCACAGTTTTTTTTTTTTTACCTGTATGATAGAAGCAATCACTCTTGGAACAGGCCTGGGGTTTCAGGGATGCTCCAAGATAATGAATATGAAACACAGTAGCCTCTACTAAAATACTTTCTAGTCTCAGCACACTTGCACGTTCTGACTCTCCATCCTTAGATTCCTTCCTTTCTCAGATGTTCACTGGTTCATCTATTCTGGCCTCTTCCAAATATCACTTTATTTCAGAGACCTTCTTTGATGATCTTATCCAAAATTGTCACCCTATTTCTCTCTATCTCTTTACCTTGGCTAATGTTTCCTTTGGAATATCTATCTGATGTTACATCATATATTTCCTCGCTGGGTTGTTAATTGTCTATCTCCTGCCAACTTTATGAAAGTGGGTATTTTATCAGCTTTGTTTACGTCTATATCCACAAGACTTTTATAATCCCTGTTACATAGGAAGCACTCAAAGTAAACATTGACTAAATGAATGAGTAAGTGAACGTATGTGCCTGATTATTTTGACATTGAAAATAACGAGCATATGGTAGGCACTCTGCAACTGCTGGCTGAGTTAATGAGGGTGCATATTCATGTGTGAGCAGAGCTGGGGAATCACTGCTCTCCAGCAAGCCAGTGTCTCCTGCACTTCGCACCCCTGCAGATTGCATAAGGGACGTCCAGACACTTTCTGCTTCCAGCATGACGTAATGTGGAATGAGAACCTGCAGAACATGCTGCTCGCAGACGAGACAGATGATCTCATCCCTTCCCTGGGCATTCCCATGCTTTGCTGTTAAAAAAAAAAAAATTCTACAATGTTCATTTCACAGGTGGTTGTTTCATCCTTAGCATTTTGTTGGCAAAATACTTCAACTCATCTCTTAGCTCCCTGGTGGCTGGGGCTGGGGCTGGGGCTGGGGCTGGGGGAGAAGGAAAGTCATGTCAGATGCTGTCTGGCCTATTTCTTCAGCCAAATGGAATGGATTTAGCCTGAGAAACTAGGACACAAAGGGGAAGAAATGCATTTTAGCATCAGCCACAAGGGACAGGCTGTGAGCAATAACTAGGGGTGATGGGGGAGTTTAGAAAACATAGTCAGCAAAGTGTTTCATTGACACCAGAAGCCTGGGGTTGTTCTTGGGATTGTTTCAAAGGATTAGGGCTTGAAATAAGAATGTACTTGATTTCTCTCGCTTGGCTCATGTTCATTTAAAGATTCCTTTAGTTTGGATGTTTGTGTTTATATTAAATTGATCAGCATTCTGATTTATAGATACTTATTACTCTATGGTTTAAAATCCACTTATAGTTGAGGAGGTCAAGGTTCTGAAAGGGGAGGTGAATCAACCGAGATAGGGCAACTGGAGAGGCCAGATCTGGTCATCTTTAAATACAAATCTCTCTGTGACCAAATCTTCAATACAAGACTTAAAAGGTGATTTCTGCTCATCAGCTATGGTGTGAGTATCCCTCAAACGTTCACCACACCCGTTCCTTCTCTGGTCGGTTACTAGATACCCTATTTCATATCAGGGTTGGATCTAGGATGACAACTCTGTGGACAAACCAAACTGAAGCCCAGCTGGATGTCCCATGAAAAATTAACAACCCACATAGAACCATTAACTCTGCAAACTTGATCCCTTTTCTCTCTCCTTCCCCTTCCCACTTAGCTATCTTTTAAAAATGAATTGGTGTTACCAGTTAGTCAAGTCCTAAAGATAAAAGTAATACTTTCCATAATCCCTTTCTCCACTCAATCACTGACAGAATCATCCAGTTTCACTTCCAAAAGCCCTAGAGCCTACACTATTAACAGCCACTCTTCCTTCCCCATTCATTGTCTTCAATGTAAACAAGAGTGGTATCTTCACAGATATCAGTTTCTTATGCTTGACCCCTTCCCAATGAATTTATAAAATTCAAAATTGTTAATGTGATCACGAGCCTCTGCTTGATCCAAACCTAAACTTCTTGCCAGACATACTGTGCCCATTCCACACTTGTTTTATTCTATTCTAAGATCAGCTGTGGGGACAAATGTTCTAGATGAGGATAAAACCCATAGAGAAGATAGCAGAGCTTACATGCTACGAGAAATTGCATTCTGGTGCTATCACATAAGCCTCTGAGTCCACTCGTGTCCTGAGTGCTGTGTAGAGTTATTGAGCCAATACATCCTTTCCTCTATTAAAAAAAAAGAAATTTGTTTGCATTTATTTTGACTTGTAACAAGAGACTCCTTGATTTTCAGAAACTCACAGTTAGATGGAGGGAAAGTCTACATGTAAACAGGCAAACACACTGAAAAGAGGTGGTTGGTATGATACAGGTAAACACTACGGACTTTTAACCAGCTTGGGAGAGGAAAAAGTGTCTGCTTCCCTGCAGGTGAAGGCATCTATCTGGTCTGAATCTTGAGGCATGCATAGCAGCTGATACCATGTATTTGCCAATCAGAGGATGGCAGAGAGGTGTTCCAGAGATGGGGGACAGCCTGCATCAAGGCACAACATGAAACAGTGTAAGAGTTTCCAGGAACCACAAGTACTTCTGTGGTACCTTTAGTGCAGCCTGATGGTGGAGACAGGGAAGAGATGGTAGAGAGAAAGGCAGAGGCCAGACTGTGCTGGGGGCAATAGCTTATCCTAACAACATGAATGCTATGTTGCAAGTTTTGAGGGGACATTAAGGAATTAACTTCTCTACTTTTAAAATAAGCATCTTAATTCTTGCCCAACCTACTCTAAAAGATGATGAGGAAAGTCTCTTAATAAGATGGTTGTGAAATTGTTTTGAACTTTGTATAATTAGCTAATTATACAAAGGAAGAAAGAAAAGCGGAGTGTATGGGGAATCTCATAGGTGTTAGGCCTCGGGCCAGAGAAGCTGAGAGGATGCTTGGGAGGGTTTGCTGGCCCCATCAGCTTTCCGTTCCTGGTAGTGAAGACTTTAGTGGTGGGTACCCGTGGGCATTGGGGGTTATCCTAGAAGGGAGAGGAGAAAACACTTCTCAAGAATTTAACCTATTTCTCAAGTGCCCAGAGCAGTGCTGGTTCCCTCCCCCTCAACACTTTCCTCTTATATTCCATCAACATGATTGATTGATCCAAAAATAGCATTTCTGATGATTAAATTCAAACAACCTGGAAGCTTTGTTCTCAGAAACTGACCCCCACCTCCTTTCCTGTCTTATTTCCCAAGTGTGTTAACGCTCTGCTCACCTAACCTTGGATCATGACACAGATGAGCAGAGCTAAGACAATGCCATAGCTACACACTCTTACATAGCAGCTCTAGCTCTAATATGGGGAAATGACTGAAGTTTTGGAGGCTTTGTGGGCTGGAAAGCAGGGCTGTAATTGACAATGCACTAGGACAAGGGTTTCTTCTCTTGAAGGGCACCAGTCCGTGAGACTAGAAATTTTAAAACCATGTTCTTGGCATCAGCCTTCTGAGACCATTTACTATGGCCACTAAGTATTGGACTATCTCTGGGCTGATTACTTCTGCTATTTAGTGAGCTGGGATGTTGAGCCTCAGCTCTGAGATTTTGCAATATGAATCTACCCAAATAAAACCATACAGGATCATCACAGGGAACAGGATAATGGACCTCTTTAGTGTAGAGCTGTGGTTCCCAGCCCCTGAGCTACAGATGCATATTAGTCTATGGTCTATTAGAGCTGGGCCATATAACATCACCACCCAAGCTCTGCCTTTTTTCCCATCCCACACCCTCCTTCCATGGAAAAATTGTCTTCCATGAAACGGGTCTCTGGTGCCAAAAGCGTCCTACATGTTCAGAGCTGGGCCTCACAGCAGGAGGTGAGCAGGGGTGCTTGAGTAAAACTTCATCTCTGTTTACAGCCGTTCCCTATCACTTGGATCACTGCCTGGGCTCTGTCTCCTGTCGGATCTCTCCACCGACACCTGTGGAAAATTACTATACGTGAAACTGGTCTGTGGTGCCAGAAACATTGGAGACTGCTGGTTTAGGGGATAATTTGGCTGCATTTTGGAATTTAAAACACTTATCTTCAACTTCTCAATCAAGAGTGGACAGCTTGTTAAAGTAGCATGAGATGCTTTGATTAATTATTTAATAATTTCATTCATTTACTCAATAGTTAACAGAGAACCTGTTCCATGTCAGGTATTGTGCTGGGATTTGAATAAAGAAAGTCAATGAGTGCCCTGCCCTTCAGAGACTCAGAGTCCATCAGTGGTGTTAAAAAGTGTACTAACTCTGCATCAAAAGCCATAGGACTCTAGTTCCTTCACAGTTTTGTTACAAGGTATGTATATTTGCTTGTTGAGAGAGAGCTTTTTGTCTATAAAAATTTTATCTTGGAAAATAGTGAACCATTTTAAATTCAAGGCCTTAAAAGTTGTGCAGATTTAATCTCTTAGTTGCTTTATTATAATAGTAAAAATACTATTTAGGGAAAATATGTGAACCTATTAAAATCAATGTGAGGTTTGGATATGCATAGAGGTCATCTGCCTCAACATTAAGGCAGAGGGCAAAGATATTTATTTGTAATTATTCCTGACTGCCTTGCACTGTGGAATTCAAGAATATACACGTCTTCCAAATGTATTAAAGAAATACACTGTGTTCCATTGCTAAGCAGATTGGTACTTGTGGTTTATGGATTACAAAAGACCTGGATGGACCTCATGTAAATCAGATAAATACAAATTGTGGGAGCTATGGAAAGCTTTTAGATCACTTATCAGAGCTGGATCCTACTATCAAGCATTTATGTAAAATAGGTTCATGGAAAATTGAGAGTTGAAAACAATGCAGTGATTAAGTGTCTTTATAATTTATTGGGTTTATATATGTGGTAACAATTGATAAATAGTATGATAAGCTGATATTTTATTGCTTCATCTACATTTCTAATTAAACTACATTTCTAATGTTTAATTATACAAGTTGGCCAAATAACTTACTTCTTTGCATCTTCCTGAGAAGATGATGGGTGAGTCCATATTAGCTGTTGCCCTGGGCTTGGGCACCTGTAGTAAATGGTTGACATTGCTGGCTGGTTTTTCAATGTTATTTCCATGTTCGAATCTCTGTCCTCTTATTTGTAAAATAAAAGTGATGAAGTGGCCACTTGCTTCTCTCATTTGCAATCACAGTGCTCTTCAAGGCAAGAAAGCTAAGGAATATTGTACATTGATAGACTGGCTTCATTTTTGTTTCCCTCCGATTTCATTTCCAGTGACTTGAGCTGGAAAGTCTCATCACACAGATATACGTCCAGAACTTAGCAACTTTCCCTTGACTCTAAATGAGAAGAGTAACGAATACTTTTTCCCATATCTGTTATAAAAGTTGAGAATTTGTAAGACATCTCAGGAAAAAGGAAATGATTGTTGATTTACTGAAAAAGTTACCTCCTTACTGGTGTTTCTTTCCCATATTCACATGGGACAGAGTAGCAAGTTGTTGTGTAAGGAGTGTAATTACATTCAAGGGAGGAGATATAAGAAAATACCATAGTTTTGACCCAAATAAAGGTCTGGAAACTCACTTTTCTCTGAGTCTAGCTGATCTGCCAAATTAGCTCTCCCCATGGAATAGATCATCCCATGTGGTCCATAAAATCTCCTGAGATATTTCCTGTCAAGTGATCTCTGCCATTGCTACACTTATTTATCTTTTTCTTAGGAGCCTAGAAACAGTTCAGCTGTATAGGTGGGCTCTAGCTGGCTATTATAATTGTACTGCATGCAACTTGATGAGATATATTTGTATAAAGGAGCACAAGAGGAGAAAATGTTTTATTTATTTATTTATTTTTTGTAATTAACATAAAGTCTTGAAAATAGAACTTTGGGTGTTCTGGATTTATGCCTGACCTGTAGCTCTTGCTTTTCCTAGAACAAGAAAATAATATTCAGTAGTTTTTTAAGGGATTTTGGTTGTTCCAGTCTGTTACTATAGCGTCTATCTCAATTTGTGTGTATTTAAGAAAGAGAGAGAAACAGACTAGGAGTAAAATTTGTGTTCTGGTCTCTACCCAAAATACCCTTCTTGTGAAAACCCTGAAAGCCTTTAAAAGCCGCTTTGATTAGCTTCCATACCACTCCCCCTAAAACACAGTGAGAGGCTGGTTTGTGGCCCAGGATGAGAGAAAAAGAAGAGCTGGGACTCTCACGGGATAGCTTGGCCATTCGTGTCTTCCAAACCCAAGAGGCTTTACATAAATCGGAGATGCCCTGGAAGGGGCCCAGCGGGCTTTTGAGCTCCGTGCCCATCGCTAATTCTGGCTCCAGCTGGACTCTGGCTCGGGTGATGAAAGGCACTGAGCAGCGGGCCTCCACAAGCATTCTGGGTGGATCTATTCATACTGTATTTACTTACCCTGCCTTATGGGGTTTCCATGGCAATAAGCACATATTTCAGCGTGTTACAGAGGGAGGGGCTATACCTGACTCTCCCCCTTGTCAGGAAAATCTGATCATGTGCTGCTTCCTTCCTGTTTGTTGGAATGGGCTCTACCTGGATTTACCTCCTTCCTTGTGTATGAAAGAACTAGAGTTTTGATTTAGATATTAAACTTCAAGAAAACGGAGAAAAGTTTTGGCAATCAGCATCCGAGATGCTAAAAGCACCATGGATCCCATTGGAGACATCAGGGACTGGAGTCTGCTCCAAAGACAGCTGGCATGACTGTGGCAGATCAGAAACAGGCTGAGGCTCCTCTCCTGCTCTTCCTTGGCTCCTGGCCTTGGTGAGGTTCTGAGGGTCATGAGAGGAAAAGGTCATCTGGACATTGGCCATTGTGATTTGTTTCCAAGGAGCATGATTCATGAGGCAGCTGGTACCAAAGGGAATTCCACATATGACTTTGGAATAATTGTCCCCTGTGATGTCTGTTTATTGACTACTTCACAAGCCTGAGGGCTACATGTTTGCAGTTTATGGTATTATAAAGTTATATAAGGAAACTAGTTGAATATTATTATTGTACGAGAAAATATTGTCCCCTTTCCCCTGTTCCCACTGACCACAGGCCATGAAATAGGCACCTCCATCATCTCAGAAAATTCAAAGAGAAAGAATTGGTTCTTCTTTCTAGCCTTTTTATTTGGTGATTTACCTATCTCCATGGGAGATGGAGGTGGGACTTGTCTGATAGTCACAAGGGTCTGACTTCCATTTGTCCATGTTTCTCTGGAGTGTAGATGCTAAACATTGTTTGACAAGTGGCTTCTATTGAGTTCTTGTGTCTTGGTGCCTATCTTCCATACTGGACTATCATTTTCATTTCTTTAACTAGTTCAGGATTTTTACTTACAGTGAGTTATAATAATCAAGGTTTTAAAAATCAGTAACCCTTAACACAGATCTGATCTATGGGTACATTATTGTTTCACTTACAAATGATTATAGAGTTTTGATTTAGATATTAAACTTCAAGTATTGGGAAATTTTATAATAAAATTCTGAATTTCCTATTTATACTGGAGGATTTGGCAGCAAGAGTCTGCATGGCAGTAATTGGCGAATAAGCCCAGTCTGCCTTTCTAGAGAGGTCGGGGCTCTCCAGTTTTCCAAACTACTCTCTATATCCACTTCTTATATCTTGAATACCTACCACTGCACTGTATGTTTTGCCCTTGTGAATGTGAGGTTGTGTGCTGGGTATTGTGAGAGAATTCATGACTCCCTGTAGCGAGAGGTTCATATAATGTGTCCTTTATGTTGTTTCAGTGAGATGTGCAGGGAGTCAGGTTGCCCGTGTGGTTGTCTGTGTTAATTGGCACTTGTTCTCCAAAACCCACAATCCCTTGTCAAGGTACTGAAGTCTCCTTATAATATCAGGCATCTAAGCACTGTGGAGATGACAGAAATGGGAGATAGAGCAGCTTGGAAAGAGCAGAGAAAGTAGTCCCTGAGGGTGAGTTCTAGAGGATGATTGGGATTTCACCAGACACAGAGGGAGGAAAGGAGCTTTGAGAGCAAAAGGATCATCATGTGGAAAAAAGGCAACTATGAAGTAGATGAAACTTAAAATACTACAAATACTCTGATCTACCTAAAATGTAGAATGTGGGATAGAGATGTGGGAGAAATGAGGCAGTGACCAAATAACAAAAAGTTGTCTTTTGTCAACAGAAATCTGCTAAAGGGTAGTTTTTAATAGCTTAGTAATTACATGAGTAATGCACAATTACATTCTCTTGAAAAGTCTAAGAAAAAAAGAAAAGTGTAAAACATTATAGAGAAAGTTCCTTTTGACATCTCCATGCTACTCCTATCCTGTGTCTACCTAAAGCAAGGTTTCTCCACTTCAGTACTATTGGCACTTTGGGCAATATAATTTTTTGGTAAGGGTGAATGTCTATTGCATTGCAGGGCATGTGGCAGCATCCCTGCCAGCATCTACCCCTAGATTCCAGTAGCACCCCCTCAACCCACCATTTTATGGCCAACAGTGTTTAGAGACATTCCTGATGTCCCCTGGAAGCAATATTGCCCCAAGGTGAGAACTACTGATCTAACAAAACCCATGTTATCCATTCGCTATATAAATTGATGAGACTCATTTCTACATTTATCTGTAGATATATTTACAAACAGACATGCTATTTCTTCTTTTTCACATATGTACTCTCATGTCCTGTGAGTATTTTAACTTGCTTATTTCATATGCTTATGTGTTTGGGATATCTAAACATGCTGGTACTTAGGAAGTTGTCAGGTTTTGTTTTTTAAATATAGCACAATATTCTGTAGTAAAGATATGTCACTGTTTATCTATATCTGTATTATTGGCCCTTCAGCTTATTTGTCTGTCTTTCTTTTCTTTCTTTCTTTCTTTCTTTCTTTCTTTCTTTCTTTCTTTCTTTCTTTCTTTCTTTCTTTCGTATTTCAAACAATTTTACAGTGGATGTACTAACACATATTTCTTCATGTGGTGCACGGGGAAGTTTGCACAAGGAATACAGTGCAGGCTTGCTGCTATTCCTATCCCAAAATGACTAAACCATTAACTAGATTCTTTGTGATTTTTAGAAGAATGCTTCTTTCCTACTAGAAACTAAAGGGAAAGGAGAAAGGGGCTGGGTAAAAGAAGAGAAGGGAGGAGGAGAGAGTGGGAGCAAAGGAAACAAAAAAGGGGTTTACTAGCCACTCCACTGATTGAAACTACAGTGTTGCTGAGCAGTAATTCAGGAAAAAAAAAAAACAAGAAAAAAAAAGAAAGAAAGAAAGAAAGAAGGAAAGAAAGAAAGAAAGAAAGAAAAGTTGAATAGCGCAACAGGGCATTTCAGATGTCAAAGGAGACATCCTGGCACAACAGGAGGGAAGGAGAAGGATAAAGCTTCCAACTTTGTTTCCCAAAGCTTCTCAAGACTTTATCCCCACCCTCTGCTTTGCCCCAAAGCCAAAACCAACTGCCCCTAATACCCTATACCCCAAATAAATGTGTCCCTTTAATTCCTGTTTAAGCCACATATCTGAAATATGTTTTATGTTCTTAAAGAAATAAAAGTACTTTTAATATGCCCCTTCCTTCATGGACTGAGAGGCTGTCACAGGGCTGGGCTCCTCAATGGGAAATTAATAAATAACCTTGCCCTAGTTCATCTCACTATGTATGCAGGTTTTCAGGGTCTGACCGACTTTCCTATAATACATTATATACATGGGAGAACTTTCAGGATTAGTCAGCTTTGTTCTGGAAGAAGCAGAAACTGAAGCTTTTTGTTGTTTATGGGCCCTGGACATGTGTGATCAGCAATCTCCCAACCAACCTGCTTCCCCTGGGCTACATCGTAATCCCCTTCCTCTGCTGACTCACTTTCTCCATGCTTCATCTCCTTGGTACTTGACTGTCCCTTAGGCCAAGACTGCAGTGCCTTAAGGTCACAATGGCATCTGAGGCAGCACCACTTTCCTCACTCCACCCTCCTCTGCTTTCTACTGATTGAAGGAGGTCACAAAGTCAGCTCAACCATGAAAGAAGCAGAAGAAGAAGCAGGTGGAGGAGATACAAAATCAAATTGCAAAGGGGCCTGGATATGGGGAGGACATTATTGTAACTATTTTTATAAATTATCTACCTGAGGCAATTTATGAAGTTTTAAAATGCATATATCCTGTGACCAAAAATTCTGATTTTATCTGAGAGATATAGATAAGGACGTATGTGTTAGGGCATTTGTTTCAGATTTATTTCCAATACCGCCACCACCACAACAACAAATAAGCTGAAGGTCCAATAATGTAGATAAACTGAATATATACAAACTGAGGTTACATTTCTATATTTTAAAAAAAATGGCAGCTTCTTATGTACTAGCAGGTGGCTTTATGTATTCTATGTTAAATAAATGAGTTTCAAATTGATGCATTTAACATAACAGTACATATGTGAAAAAGAAGAAGCAAAGAACATGTCCTATCACTAAGTATATCTACAGATAAGTGCACAGAAATAGGTCCATGAGCTTCTATAGCAAGTGGATGACACTGGTTAACACAAAGTCTGTGCTTCTCTGTTGGGAGGGAATTTTCCACTAATGGACATGTGGCAATATCTGGAGACATTTTTGGTTGTCACAACTTGGGGGGAAGGAATATTGCTACTAACATCTAGTGGGTGGAGACTAGGGATTTGCTCAATATCTTTCAATGCAGAGAACATCTTCCCACAGCTAAGCATTACCCCCACTGTTAATTGTGCCAAGGTTAAGAATGACTGTTTCTTGTGCACATGGTGTTCTGAGCTCCAGATGTCTGGAGTGTTGGGTGTTTGCACTCGGATGCCTAATAAGTAAGTCAAAATGACCCTTTAATATCTATATCCTCAAACTCACTACCTCCCACATGCCACCCGTCTAGCTCTACTAGGACTTGGCGGTGATCTTCAGGATGTTCATGTACCTCCTTTCCCATGTCCTCTCTGTCAGAAAGGACCTGTAAGCTCTGCCTTCAAGCTAGAAGCTGAACAGACTATTTCCTACTGCCTCCTGGTGGTGGCCTATCTTCTAAGTCACCCATCTTCATGTCTTCCTTAAACCACAGAAAAAAGATGAGGAAGGTTGATACCATTGTCCAGGAAAGCAGACTGTGGAAAGAGGGAGATACTCTTAGGAAAGTGTCATTTCTGAGGGAGCGACAATAAGGAACATAATATGGAAATCTGCCCTTTTTTGGAGACAGAAGAAAATGCTAAATTTGAAAGAGAGAGAGAGAGAAAAGAAAAGTTTTACTCATGAAGACAGCCAAATGATTTTCAGGGAGCTTGTCCAAGCTGGGTTTGCATGTGGTAATCAGACATTGTGAGTGGGATTTAGTCAGAGGGCATAGTAGCCCTTTGTCAGGGTGGCCACATGGCCCACAGTTTGTCATGGCAACAGGGGACTGCTCAGTGTTCTTAGGGAGCAGAAGAGAGAGAATGGGGCTTTTCAGTGAATTGATTGGGGGGTCTGTCCCGGCTGGGGCTAGGCTAACAATCTCAGCCATTTAAGGAACTGAAGTGAAAAGCTGATGAAGTTGATAAGTCTTGGAGTTTGAATCAGAGAGGGCAGTTTTAACCCAAACTTACGTCTTCACTTACTAAATATCTGATATATTTCTTTAAGTGTAAAATGAGGTTGGCAGTCAGGACTCTTGTTAAGGTCATTGTTCCCCTTCCTAACACCCTCCTATGCAGTGGGTAAAGAAGTCTTCTTGAGCTGTATGCATTTGGTAGGGCTCAGAATCAGCAGAGAATCTAATGTTTTAGTTGCAGGACCAAGGACTAGACTCACTGGTGGCCTTAGCATCCTATTAAGCATGGCACCAGCTCAACAAATAACATAAGGGACCAGTCCAAAGAAGGTGGCTCAAATTAGAATTACCTGTGTTTACAAATAAAAGATCTTGCAATCAATCCCTCAGCCTTGCCTTCCTATCTTCCTCAGTTACTACCATAAATCCAGAATGCCAGCTGGGCATTTTCACCTCCATTCTCACCATGTGGCTCTGTATAGCTCCTGAGTTGAACTACCCTCTCCATCTTCCTTCATCTCCCACATTTTTTCAAACTCATCACCTCTCATCTATATGCCCAGACACTTCCTTTGATGTTTCTCTTTATTTTTATTTTCCTAAGTAAAAAATGGTAGACAAGCAGTTTTAAGCTGCACTGCAGCCCTCTCCAATGGTGGTTTTTTCCTTCTACATCCCTGGTGCCCCAAGGGTTAGTATCTTCTTCACCATTTTCAGATAATTTTCTCTTTCTCAAAAAAAGAATATGTATATATATAATACATATTCTTATATATTTGTGTGTATATATCTCTATTCTTTTGTGTGTGTGTGTGTGTGTGTGTGTGTGTGTGTGTGTGTGTACAGGGTGGGCATAAAGTTCGTGTGCAATTTAAAATAATTCAACATAGTAAATTGCACATGAACTTTATGGACACCCTATATATATACTTTTAAATTATTCCATCAGGCTATTCCTGCCTGACTCCCCTCCCCCCCTCTTATTTTGGTCATGGGCCATCCCCCAATTTGCTCTTCCAGATCCACTGAACAGCTCAGCATCTACATCACTATCTTTCTTTTCAACACGACTTCTCAAATGTCTTCTCACATAGTTAAACCCTGATTTTTGTCACTACTAATCACTGTGGACTTCAAGCACCCTACCTCTGATCGTCTCCTTTTGCTTGCTACTGGAATTCTGGAACATTGTTGGATAAAAACAATTTATCTTTCCATATATACTCCATCATAAAAATAATGAAGTCACTGAAGATCTTTTAAATAGAAGGCAAACATCTGAAATGGACCCTCAACATCTTCAGGCAGTCCTACATTTCCTGCAAGCAATACTTGCTCCAACTTTGCAAGATTTGTTAGATTTTTTTTCTCTTTTACAATTTCAATTTTTTTTTTTTTAAAGTATTAGATCATAGCTGTTTACATTAATGCGACTATGGGGCACCATGCACTGGTTTTATAAACAGTTCGACACATTTTCATCACACTGGTTAACATAGCATTCCTGGCATTTTCTTAGTTATTATGTTAAGACAATCATATTCTGCATACACTACGTTTCACATGTACCCTTGTAAGATGCACTGCAAGTGTAATCCCACCAATCACCCTCCCTCTGCCCAGCCTCCCCCCTCCCTCCCCTCCCTCTCCTTCTTCCCCATATTCTTAGGTTATAACTGGGTTATAGCTTTCCTATGAAAGCCATAAATTAGTTTCATAGTAGGGCTGAGTACATTGGATACCTTTTCTTCCATTCTTGAGACACTTTACTATCCAGCCCCT